>JASANE010023655.1:0-26452 GCA_030248225.1 Trileptium ribeirensis
TGTTATTACTCGTACATTTACATATTGCTCAAAAAATTCGAAAAATAATTTTATATATCAATCAAAATTGACTAACTGCGCAATTACCTCAATGGAGTTATGCATAAGGAAGTTATTCCCATTTATGTGAAATCCTAAGGCTAATCGTCAAAATTGCCCAATTTCAGGCTGGGGAGATTCTATGAAAGACCCGATACACTTTCACCTATTTTTGTAGCACCAAATTTTCCAACTATATATATATATATTGATTTTATCTCTGATTGCAACAGCGCAACTTCATTCGTTTTGTTAAAAGGAAATACCGGTAAGGTCCACGATGACAGTTTGATTGCAAAAATATTAGTTACAACATAAATTAATATTGTTATACCATTGGCAAAAAACACAATTTTGTTTTGTACAAATACAAACTGATTGAATAGTAGAGGAGTACGTCGATAGCTCATTGCGCAGTCAACATGCAACGTCAGTCTCAGTCTATACTACCGCGGGTGACTACAATACAATCCGAAGACCGACTGGAAAATCCAGCGGAAGTGCTGTCGCTTTGCCGGCGTTTACCAGTAAATCCTTCAAGATCAAGAACCCGCTGCGCGCGTCTGTGCGACGTAGTACTTTTTCGACAAGACTGATCATCGGAATCAAAATCTATATTTAGCTCAATTTCATGATCGTAGTGTTTTCGTCTACTAAATCCGTCAAAATCGCAGTCAAGTTCACGTGCACTTTCCGGATATTGTCCAGTTGTTTCACAATGCTGCTCACAGCGCCTACGTGCGACAGATGTTGCACTGCTCTTGCTCTTAGCATCTGAGTTATTGGTAATACTAAACACTTTTTCTCTGTTATTTTTTGAATGTTTAACTTGGGATGAAGTTCTGTAAAGCTCACAACGACCTGGCGAATGTAAAGACAGAGGTACTGTAGTACTGGATGCACCAGAAAGTACAAAGATATTTTTAGAATAGTTATTCCTGGGGCTAACTTTACAAAAAGGTGTTCTGGAATGGCGTTTATCACCGAAAGCCATTGGGGAAACGACCGTCTGCTGATGGATATAACTATAGTCGCTAAATCCATTATCCGACCTTGTCCAACCGCTACTCAAGGGGAACACAAAGTCCCCCCGCGATTGTATCGCTCCTAATTGTCGGCCAACTGCATTATTTTCCGGTGACTCAACACAAGGCTCAGACCCTAAGTTATGCAAAAGATCTGGCTCTGTTCTAGTCAAAATAGCGGGCACCGCATTTGCACAAGGTAACTGATTGTGTTCAAGTAACTGCAACTTGTAATGACCAGCGGAACTTATACTCGTTGTTGGTATAGCGTTACCGGCGTAACTGATACTGTTGCTGTAACAGCTGTTGAACGAATCCGTTGTTTCCACACGTCGATGGTCAGGAGCTGTTCTTTGCAATCGCAAAGAACTGCAGTTTGGATTTTTCCCAAATGCGATATCGGAACTATTATCACTGTAACAGGTATATTTTCTACTACCCGTATCTGCTGCAATATAATGACAATGTTTCATCTTGTTAGCTCGGCATACAGCCTGAGGGAAGTCTTCTCGGTAAAACTTAGTCCTTTCGCCAGATTTTCCAATGGACGATACCAACACGTTTGTACCTGCGGCATTCTTTTGCGGCGTTGATTTTGTGGCCTGCTGAAACGACCTGCGGCTTGTCCGACAATCAGGGCCAATGTGAATAGCATCCAAAGCCTGTTCAACATCCCGTGAAGAGCTTGGTGTCGCATTGCTAGCATTAGAGTCGCGTTTAATAAACCGAAAATTTTGCCTGGGCAACATTTTTGCCGTCATGGCGTTGATTCTAGCAACAGCCACAGAACATGAAGCGTCTTTTTCTACTGAATCATTCCTTGCGTGTGAGTACGAGCGGCAACCAATATCTTGTCTTGTTTTCTCTGCGCTGGCTACAACGGTCATCTGCGAGGTAAGCGCAAATTTTTCCTGGAATGTTTCATTATTACGCTGACGTGCAAACGAATTATTCGTATCGGCAGAACGTATCAAATGCATCTGTTCTCCTTTCAACTTTCTTTGTACCACATCGCTGGCTGAATCGAAAGGTTTATCTGTAGTTTGTTGCAGATGTAATTTATCTAGACAAATTACTGGAACCTTAAGTACCGGCTGACCAAAACTAGGCATAGGCGTTGAGCACACACGCCACGTTGTGTTACGTCGTGTCAGAGACGCAGTAGACGGCGTCGATAGCCGCTTTGCATCACTGGATGTACAGCTGCGCGGAATTGCCAAAATTGCCACGTCGGTCATTTCGGTGTCAGCAAATGTTTTGCTGCGGAAATCATCACGAACCGATTTTCTGCTTTTGGCATCGCTAGTTGAAGCCGTTGTGTCTGGTACTTCGATTCGCATGCGTTTGTTAGCATGTTGTGCAATTTTAGGTACAAGTCCAACTCTAAAAATAGGTTTGCGGCTAGATCCTTTGAACAGGTGTGGGTGAGACTCGTTTTGATTACTTTCGAGTACTCTCTGTCCGATAGCTTCGATCAGCGAACGCTCAGGCTTCGGCTGCAAAGTTCTGTACATTTCATCATCGGAACAGCGCGCAGATGCAGCCGCTTGCAATATCTCTTTGCGTATAAACGGTCGCTTTCGAGGAACGTCCAATTTTCTTCTTCGTCGAGTATTCGCGTTGCCAAATGCAGCGGTACCGCCAAATGATTTTTCTTTGTCAGCCTGTTCACGTTCATACTTTTGCCGCCTCAGAGATTCCAACAAAGTCGTATTTGGGCTTGATACATCGCGATCAGAGCTGGATCCGGCTATCATCTCTGCTGTTTTTACTAATGCACTTTGGGCATCCGCTTTGCTACTCGAAGCCAGCGTACACTGATCTTGTTTCTGAAGAGAATTACTTTTTCGTGCAGTCATTGTAGCACTGTAATTAGCCATATCGTTCATGCTACCACATGTGAGGCTAGCAGTAGTTTTACTTATAAAATTATGGCAGCAAGTTGTAACATCATTTTGCGTCGATAAGCGGCTATCTTGCCAACCAACATTATCATCAGTCGACAGGTGCCTATTAACGCTACAGGTCAGTATGGCTTCTTGCGAATGTCTATCACCATGTTTCGTTGCGTCAGTAGCACAATCAATTGATCCGGGACCTGCTCCGTACAAACTGCCTTTATTTCTTATTCGTTTCTTGGATCCCCTTAAAAGTTTCGGTAATATAGAGTTATATGGAGACTTGCCATTTATTAATTCTCTATGCTGGGACGAACGGAAATCTTCAAATTGTGCACTCGCCTTGCGGCCACTGTTTGTTTTTGAAATTTGTGAATTGTACGTTGTTTCTAATTCACTTTCACTACTCGATGAGACAAACTCAGCAGATTTGTACTGCCGATTTGATTTAATGTTGGTTGTGGATTTATATGGCTTGCTGCAATTCCTTTGTTGGAAGCTCCCACGATTGCTCGAACCATCGGATTTGCCGGACTTACGAGACACCAAATTCCCGCTTGATGCATTTGGTTTTGCTTTACAGCCAACGTAAGTCTTTTCATTCTTCGATCTGTTCGCAGTAGCGTCGGATTCGTCACTTGATCCTGATGAAGGAAACATACCTGATTTATAGTTGTGCTGTATACGGTTCCTAATAGATGATTTGTCATCACTAAATGACTGTGAAGTATCATTCATAGTTAAGTTTTTTGACCTTTGCACATATGACTCGATGTTTTGGTTCCACAAAGTAGTAACAGTCGAGCTAGTTGCGCTCCGATTATCAACGTTCGGCTTAAGCGTCGTCGCTGTCTTCTCGGGCTTCGAGTCTGCTACAAGAACATTCTCTGCAGGTTTGGACTGGAATTGCATTGATTTGTTTTCTCCAGTAGATAGCAAAGCAGATCGTTCGCAGATTGGGTAAGAGGTACTTGCTACAGTCGCGCCTTTTTTACGTTTTTTCGAGGTCTCAATAACTACTTTACGGCGCTTTTTCTTGGATTTCTTCGTGGATGACTGCACACACGTTTGTTCATTGTTTTTCGTTTCAGCGCCATCTATAACATGAAATTCCGTTTGGCTTTTCGTATAATTATCATGCTGTGTTTGCCGTTCACAAAGCGAAGCACGCGAATCCAATTCGCCCAAGGTACAGTTCGACGTCGCGTATAAACTTTCAGCAGAACTCGCAATGGAATCTGCCTGCCCAGTATTTGACAATGTAGCGGAATTGACAGATGCATCATGGAGATGCAAAGTCGTGGCATTAGTATTGTGGGTTACAGTTTGTCTTACAAAATGCCGATGTTTCTTCGCAATATACGTAGCATTGGCGGTGTAGACTTTATTTTCAATAACTCCGGACCAAGTGCAAGAAAACTCTTTAGGTTTAAGCGAACCATCTTCAGCCAAACAACCGAGCGTCTTTGTACGTTCAGAATTATTGTCATTACTACACTTTTTATCATCTGTGCGGGACATGTCTTCGACGCTTATTTCGCGGCTCATCACAGCTTTGCTAGAGCGCTTTGGCGACGGTATAGTGGGCGTTTGCATCTCATCGGCCTGATCACGACGTAGCGGTGAACACAGGCGATCACAATTCGGTGCTAAATCATGATCCGCTTTGTGCCTCGAAGTTTTTGATGATAAACTAGGCAAAACTGTCGTTTTAACACGGCCATTCTTCAACATTCGTTGCCCAACATTACAGCTGACGTCGCTATCGCAACCTGTCAAGGTAATATTTGCAAAATCAATTTCATTTGCATTGTAAGGTTTTTCAGTATTATCGCAGTACAACAGTTCAGCATCCGGCAGAGAGCCACCCACTGTCACCGGTACCGGTTTTCCCGAAATTTGCAACCTATTCGCATTTACCGATCGATCGCTTAGCGTTAAACCATGTCCAATGGGTTGACCATTGGTACTTGTAAGACCACTAGGATCTTGACTACTACGTGAATGCCTTTCCAGCGATCTAATTCCTCGTGTAACGTCTTCGTCACTGGACAGATGCAAGTCATTTTCCAGCAAATCTGAGGTATCCTGATTTGGCGAAAGTGGGAATAGGTTTAAGTGTTTTTGTTCGATTTTGTCAAATTTACCTTTTTTACGTTTTCGCGCATGCTTTTTGTCTTTTCTTGCCTTCATATCCACTCCAAAAACTGTGACAGATTCGTCTGCTTTGCTTTGTTGTTCAACACTATCACTACCCCCACAAATATCAATTTCATGCGTAGTTTCTGTCGAAAAACGCGATAATCTATCGTCAATGTTCGAATCGTCCAGCGTCTGGATTTCAACATTGCCTACCGAACACGGATCTTTTGCGTTTTTTGGCGGTACCCGATTTGTCACGGGCGCTCTGGTTATAGATATTTCAGGTGTATGGTTGGCATCTTCAAAATGTTTTTCCCTGTACATCTTCCGGCGCTCTTTATTTTGCCAAATCTCGGACTTGCCGGTAACAGCCGGTGCCCCTATAAAACACCCAGGTCTAGCCTGTTCGTCTCCTATCTTCTCTAGGCCCTCGAAGAGATCATTCGTGACAGCATGTGAAGAAACAGTTTCATTTATTCCATGTACCATGTTCGCAACTTTACGGCCACTAACATGTTCCGTAGTCTCGTCGTTATTGCCACAAAAATTATCAGAAAATATATTTTCGCACTCCCCGACGCCATTTTCCAACCACTCAGAAATAGAATTAACACACGCTGCAGCAGCACTCTTTTCAACTCGTGCCCCAAGATGAGATTCAACATCGAGTTGTGTGGTTTCACAATGCAATGACTGATCCAAACAACTATTCCTCATATCTAGTAGGAATGAATTACTCTGGTCCAAGACCGTACTGATATGCGGATCGTCGTCCTTCGGCTCACCCATGCTATTCAACAGCGACTCATTTTGGTCACCGAAGTTGGCTTTCAAGTGATCAATTGTATCAGCACCGTCGGATTCACTGCTGCTACTTTGACGACTGAACGATTTGTCCAAAGCCGCACTGAAATCAATGTCAAATTCCCTGTCAACGACCTTATTACATTCGATAACAATTGTGTTTGTAACATTTAAAGATGTACCATGGTTTCCCTGAGCAAGTTCTACAGATGGCTTATCATGCATGCTGCAAGTTGGTGCGGAGGAATCGCATTGATTTGAAGCAGAAATAACAGAAGAATGAGGATGAACGCATACACATGATGTAGTCGCAGCCGAAGTAGTGCATGGTTTCGCAGGCTTACTCGTAGACTGATCTGTACAACTCTTTATCTGGATATTTTTTCCGAACACTGCTTCAGTTGTAGTATAAGTGCATGTAAAAATTTTTCCAATTATTCCGGTACTCGAAGCTAGCACGGAATCAGGAGAACTGTTAGCTGAGACGGTAACAAAATTATCCCGTTTATTAGGCGACGTTTGATGTTGCGTAAACGATATGTTAGACGACCTCGGCAAAGCACAAGCACGATCTGATGGAAACTCAGCAATTCTGCTCGCCTGGTCAGAATCATAAACTGTAATATGTTTGGTCTTATAAGCTGCAGTGAATGACGAATCCGCTATTTTTGCAGACTCGAGTGCCTGACCGCGATCATTAGGTAAAGAAGAAAAAATATTTGGAACGGATGAAAAAGCAGCAGTAGTACCGACATCCGCGTCGCCTTTCGCTGCTGACATGATAACTTTACTCAGAAACAAGAAGTCATGACTTTTTGCATTCAGTGGTTTCGCTAAGCAATTATTTTCAACTGTACAATCGGGTTGTTCATTTAAAACTGTTGCGCTATTTTTCTGTTTTACCACCAAGCTTTCAAAATTTTGAGGATTCACAAAATTTCTCGAGTCCTTCGTTATGATTTTGTTCCCGAACACACCAGCCGTTTTGTGTGGACTAGCATCAAAACTAACGCTGTCCCAAGAATCTTCAGAATCCTCGCCAAATAGCATCAATTTCATAACACCTTTATCACATTTCCCAAAATCCTTCGGTGTATGAGCAGTGTTTGGTACACAAGGCAAGACCTTATCACTAACCAATGGTTTAGAAGAAGACGGACCCAACGGTGCTGAGTTTCCATTTTTTGTGGTAGATTCAGAATTATTGTCTGTAACAGATTGGAACGATTCACCCGGGCCCATCAAACCATTACGGACCCGGCCGATCCGCAACAATGGCCTATCTTTGGCGTTCTTGGTAGCTCCTGACACAGCCATAGTGTCCAATTTGTTAGCAGTACTGCTTCCCGATTGTGTCCGCTTCGAGACGTCAGCGTTTTTCAAGGGTTCAATTGCTTTATTTCGCGGCAATACACACATCTCATGGTCGTCTGTTGCCGCAATCGTCAAAGCAGTGTTTGCTTTATGCATTTTGTCCAATACTTTTTCACAGTCATCACGATCACGACCACTAGCAATGCGGTGTTTGTCTATAATAAGAAATTAAATATTACATCACAGCTTACAATGGTCCGTTTCCTAAATATATTATTACAACGGTTTTCAGCGGAATAAGTTAATTTGAAAAAACCAAAATAATGATCAAAAAAGAGTTGATTCAAAGTGGTCACGATGGCTGTATCTCTTCAAGATTAGAAACATATTTAGCAATCAGTATCAGCTACATAATAATGTTGGTATTCCAACCCGCTAATTTTCGTTGTTTAATTCTCACCCTGTGGCTTCGTTGTTCGCTAAAAATTTTGCCAAAGAATATGAACTGGGAACCCCAAAACGGGAGCACTGGATTCTTCCGCGGCATGACATTGAAATAAAGTTTTCAAAATCCAGAGTTTTAACAGTTAATAAATACCTCAGAAATGTTAGCTGCAACTTTTACATCATTTTTACGCTATTTAATGAAATTTTTAACTTCAGACAGGTAATTTAGCAAAAATTTTGCTATTCTTCTACGTTAACGGGTGAGTTTTACCTGTGTAAGCAAAAGTACATTTAACCAAGCAGAACCCGAAATTTTGCCCAGGCACGAATCAGAAGGAACACAGTAGAAAGTTTGTAGAAGTCAGGATGTGTAATTTGCGCAAAGTACTTTAGTCTGCTTTTGAGCTCACTCCGTCCACTGTATCGCTTAATCCCTTTTAGACAGCTTGTGGGTAGTTCAGTCAGCCTTAGTTGTGTTTATGTCGCTTTTGCGCGCTATAGTAACCTAGGATGCTTTATACTGCATTTGGACGGTTTAGGCCTATTTTGGTTGGTTTATATCGCTTTTGGGCGGTTTAAAGCGTTCGTGTGCTATAAATAACTAGTAACTCTATTAAGATTGCACAGCGTAGTGGAGCATACAAAACTAACACCGGCAATAAGTTTCCCATGCCCAAAAACCCCAAGTGCAAGCTACCAGCCTCTCAGGAAGCCACAATATAGAATTAGGAAATTTGGCTCGAGGAATCACGGGGCACCACAGCTCAAACTCTGTAACTCTAGAACACGAGCCGTAATCGAAAAACATTTATATAACATTTTACTATGAAATAAAACCAACCAAAGATAAAATTCAAAGGTTAAGATAAAAATAACATTGCTCCGTGAAGGGTACTAAAATGAGGTAAAAAAACTTTCATTTTAACCTCTGACCCGGAACCATGGGGACGCCACACCCCGTACCCATGGAATCATAAGTCGCAGAGCAAAACCAACACTGGCAATGAGTTTTACATGTCTGAAAATCCCCAAGTGAAACTTTTCAGCCGCCCAGGACGTCAGAACAAATTTTCGAATTTCGGGTCAAGGAACCACGAGGGTGCCATAGCTCAAACCCATAACTCCAGAACTGGAGCCTTAATCGAAAAAAGAAAACAAAAAAGAAGCATCGGCATTTATCATTTTACTATGGAATGAAAACCAACCAGAAAAAATTCCAAAGTTAAGAAAAAAATAACCTCGCTCCGTGAAGAATACTGAAATGGGGTAAAAACCGTTCGTTTGACCGCTGAACCGAGTGCGCCATACTCCCGTACCCATGGGTCGCAGAGCAAAACTAACATCAGCAATAACTTTCCCAAGCCTGAAAATCCCAAGTGAGACTTTTCAGCCGCCCAGAACGTTCGAACAAATTTTAGAATTTCGGGTCGAGGAACGACGAGGATGTCATACATCAAACCCGTAACTCCAGAACCGGAGTCGTAATTGAAAAACAAAAAAGAGGCATCGACAAATACAATTTTACTATGAAATAAATCCGCCAGAGAAAAAATTTGAAATTAAGACAAAGATACCCTTGCTTTCGTGAAGGCTGCAAAAATGCGGTAAACCCCTCATTTTGACCTCTGACCCCGGAACCAGACTTCAAATATAAAAACGATGGCGGATTTACAAGGTAAATCGAGCATGCTGATTCGAATGTGCCCAAGATCATAATTAGTTAAGTCGTTCCCGAGTTATGGCCGATCACACACACGGACGAAATTTAAAAGATTTCACCCCGCAACACACAATGTTCAGTACGTTACACTATGCTTTGAAAAAGCGCTTTTACACGTTTTCAACCGTTTTGATGTTCTTTATGACGGTTTTGCACTAATTTTGGAATTCATACTACTTTTGGGCACTGCAAAACCGGTTTGAGTCCTTAAGGCTAATTAAGGTTGTTTGTAGCACATTTGTTATGATTTGTTATATTAATGATAATGGTAAACATTGGTCCAGTTTCAGAGACGTAATCATAAGTGATCGTAATATGCATTATTAAAGACCTAGTGCATTCTTTGCACATATTTTTTATTATTACGCAACAGGATTGCGTGCAGTTAGTTTTGACTGTCGCAGTTTTTTTCCACCCGTTTGTGACAAAAATACCAAAGGCACCTACTTTGGAGAAGCCAGAATCAGACATCAAAATCCGAGATATAAACACCCTTTGAAACCATAAACTTGAACGAGCACAACTACACACCACATAATAGAATACCGCAGCAATTCTGAATCTGAATATATTATCATATAGACAATTTATCAATAAAACACTGGTAATTAGTCTGACAACTCTCAGACGTCAAGCGAACGACATGCCAAATGTGCAACCGACTTAGTTCGATCTTCATAGCTCGACACCAGGTTGGCACATCACAAACATTAACTCATATGCGCACACATTCACACACAAAATTCATTACGTATAGCTATTAGCCTTTTATACTGTAAACAAAATCTCATAAATAATTCGATTTTTATTATTCACTGGGCATTCCTTTACTTGACATGTCAGCAGTAAGACATGTTTTGCCGGCAATTATAGAACATGAGCTTAAAAAGAATACCCCCCGCCCAACTTGGTAAAACACTTAGTATGGGCCTTCTATAAGGACCTCATAGTAAAGGCACAGGCACGCTTACTATATCGATATGTGATGTTACTTCTCTAGCATGTCTTATTGGAACCATGTTAAGTAAAAGCGTGCCAGCTACCTGCAGCATTTGTAATTGTAACGGAACGAGCGAGGCGATCGGAGTTTCTGCTGGGAGCGCTAGGGGGGAATCGTGAAAATTTCTTTTTTGCCTGTTTCTGCCATTCTTAACTAATCTTCGGGTGGGTGGATTTCGATAAATTTTTTATTCCATAGCAAAAAGTGACGACGAACCTTCCTTTAGTTTGAACGCTAACAGCTCCGACATCATCTTCGTGGTTAAATGGCAAAAAAAAACAGGTTTTTAGAGTTCTTTGCCAAATCTGGCCAATATAAGGTTTCAGTGTTCCGCAGCCCATATCTCGCGACACAAGCTTTGCATAGAAAAATGTAGACCGCCCTCAGCTGATCGAAATCTACAACCACTTTTTGTGGGACCACTCCATGGGCCGTTGTGGGGTCGAATTGCCAGAAATAGCGATTTTCAACTTACAGAATGTTATTGCCAGTTTTTATATAACAATCGGTGCCTATTACTTTATCAAGCATGAGCGATACGATGGCTTTGCTATCTAGAGTTTGACTTGACTATATTATAAATTTTCATTGCAGTTCAATTTTACGTTCGATGAACCCGGCATCCAAAATGAAGTGCGTTGTCATTTGTCTGATTATTTATTGCGTGCAGGGCATCGAGAATGGGCTATATTGGCTTTCCGGTAGGCTGAATACAATGGTTGGTTATCTAGAATCTAGCACGAGCATCTTATATCTTTTCAGACGTTTTCTTTTGCTTTAAGATCAATACACTCGATTTTCCAGAATATAGTCGGTCTTCAGTAGTTTGCTACATGACAACAAAAATAGTCTATATAAAGGTTTTTCAACATTCTGAATACAATAATTTGGTTATACAGAGTCCAGCACAAATACCTGATGCGTTGTCAGTTGTTTTGACTGAGTTTAGTGTCGACGAGGTTTTAGGATTTTCAATGGTTTAAGAGTCTTAGAGTGGCATATACATCAAAGAGAGCCGTTACGTGTGGTTAAACAAAATGACAACGCGCTCCATTTCATTCTCGCTTGCGAGTTACGAGTATTAATTGCGGGCTGGTTACATACAATCGAGCAATTCATGAAAGATTAATCATAAGCGTTCTAGAAACACGCAGATCAGTTTTAGATGTATATTACAAACCCATTTTTGGAGTCAAGTTGACAAGAGGGGTACATTCAAATTTAATGTGGTGGTGTACCGTTACGTGTACTTGAAACTCAAACGCTCCATTTAGACCTTCTTAGGTTTTCGGCTGGCACCCAATTTTGCGTATGATTTAAGGGGTTGCATAAATGAGATACATTGTTCGCTGTAGAAAAAAAGACGTTAATTTTTCATTTTCAAAAGTAATAAAAATAACCAAAAACACAGGAGTCCTTTCCAAACTAATAATTTATAAGTTTATTTTAATAGTAGGATACAACGAGACATTGTAAACTAACTTCGGATAAAAATAGCAATAATAAATAGTAAATAGCAATAACTTCGGATCAAAACTGTAGCTTACCACCACTCTTTGACCGAATATGTTCCGATAATCGTTTATCCTTTCGGGCATCTCGTTTTGTTCCAGAGTGATGCATAATAGACCGGCGATTGCGACTATGCGGCTTGCTACGCTCACATGACAAACCGCGGCCACCAGTTGAAAGTTGTCTAAGCTTTGTGTGAGCAAAGCAGCTATTTCGAACAAATGTCGCGCGACTAGATCGCCCGCTTCGTCGAGATAGTTTATAATTATCATAAAGTTTACGGTTGTGTATTTCGTCAAGGGGTTTGTTTTGATCTAAATTTTTATGTTCTTCAGCAATTTTGCGCCTACTAAATGTTTTGGTATTCTCAGAATCATGCTGGAAGGAGTCCAACGACAATGTGGGGTTTTTACAAATAGTTTTGGATCTATTTTTGGAGCCCGATTTATTCACACCTGTGAGCACTGACTTGTCATGTTGCAGATTATATCCTAGTATTCTTTTCAACGCCGTAACATTATCCATATACACATCATCTGGATCTGAAACCATTTCTAAATCGCTGCTGCTGTTACTACTACTTTCGCTTGTCTGTTTAGACTGAAGGTTTCTGGAGCGTTTGCGTCCGGCGACGACATCGCAAGGAGTTTCGTTAGAATTACAAATACTATCTCGCTTTAATTTCGACGACTGATGAGTGGCGTTGGAGGTAGCCACGTGTGTGCTGCGCTGTCCGTTCGAGATTCTAGAAGCCATCTCTCGCTTTGATTCTGCTGACCGGTAAGTGTCGTTGGCAGCAGCCACATAGATGCTGCGCTGCCCGTCCGATGTTCTACCGCCCACCCCTGGCTTTGCTTTCGACAACTGATGAGCGCCACTGACGGCCGCCACACATGTACTGCGCTGATTATCTGATGCTCTATCAGACACCTCTCTCTTTGATTCCGCACATCGATGAGGGTCGCTGGCGACATCCACATAGCTGCTACGGCGCTCGACCGAAAACCTGTCAATCACTTTCAATGTGGTAGCATCGTTACGTCGGTTACTACGACTCCTTCTATTTTGGCGATCATCTGCTGACTCAACCGTCGAAGAATGTCTTTGTTTCTCAATGCTTGTATCACATTTAGCTCTTTTCGAATAGCTAATGTCCTGCTCGCTCCCTGAATAAATACTAGTATCTCCAAACTTTCTGGTGACGTCGTTACTGTTATCTTCATCAGATATCAATTCTCCATCTTCTACTACTACGTCAGTCTGTTTTTCGGTAGTTTTGTTGCAAATGGGCGCTTCTTCAGTTTGTGCATAACATGTAACCTCCTTGTTAACAGCCGCAACCACTGTATCTAAGATATTCCCCGTTACCAAACCGTTAGATATAGTTCTATTGCCATCGTTAGGCATGAAGTAATGCCCGTTCACTTTATCTGCAACAACAGTCACGTTTCCATTAGGCAGTGGAGGGATATTAACGCACGTAGTAATCGTATTAGTTTTTTCGGCTACAGATAATCCTGTAGGCAGTACAAAATCTAAGGATGTTTCGTCGTAATCTAATACTGTATTTTCAGGGTTCAAGAAATCGTCGGGTGACGCAGTATCAGGTCGCAGTGAGTGCCTACTGGCAGTTCCACAAAGTTTAGGACGTAATTCATGCTCATAACCATCACGAGCTGCAGGCAGCTGCCGAATACTAACTGGTGAAGTTTTTGCATCAACAATTTCATGGCCTGGATCAATCATGGGCTGCAAGAGACTGTTATTGGCTTCTGCAACAGCTTTGTCACTACGAGACTGACACGGTTGTAGTGAAAAATTTCCTTGATATGTAACATTATCAGTCTGTATATTGTTATTTATCGAGATAGTTGCGGTGGATACGTCAATAGGACCCTTTTTAGCAAACGATTTTGGGTGGACTCCTACAGCAGCACCTGATACAGCAGGAGCGTTGGTTCCTACACATAACGACTTTGGCTGGCACAAGCTATCCTCGGCGACAGAACAAAAATCTTTCTGAGAACTGTCAACATGTCCTCGAAGGATTTGATAGGAATCACACTCGTCACCAATAGGCATCACGCATTTTTTATTAGAACTTGAGTTCGTTATACTGGCCGCATCTGTCTGAGCTTGAGAAACTTGTTGTGTAGATACTTCCTGCATGCTCTGATTGCGCCGAACTGTCGCACAGCAGAGATTTCCAATATACTCACGCTGCAATTCATACTCCGAAGCAACCAGCGGCGATCCAGCTTTCACAGAAAATGTGTTAGTTCGCTTAGAACCACTTTTGTTATCACGATGTAGCAAAGACTGTGTAGCAAATTCGTTAAGCTTTTGACTCAAGCGATACAGAGAAGGCTTATCGGCAGCCATGCGACGAACAAAATCTTCCAGATCACTTGGTAAAAGCGGCAGTTTATCTGTGCTTATGTTGTATCCTAATGAGAATAACCAACATTCCAGATCGTGTGTTTCAGCAAACGACAATTCAACAGTTTTAGCAGTTCGAAGTAGCTTCACGTACCGCGGTCTCGGTGGCCGCTGTTTACCCATATTGAACTTTTGATTGCACGATGTGCAGCTGATGATTCTTGGCATGGTCAATCTGAAAAAAGTATCAAATCTTAATATGGTACTAGCAGGAAAAGCGTCCTTTTTACCCACACGGGAAAAGATATCATTGATAAAAATGTTACTGGGTAGGAGGATAATGTGGGAGTTAATGTGCTTAGTTGGCTGGTGTTAGACAGAAATGCCAGCGAAAAATGCTCAGCTGCTAACTATAAAATTTTGATATATTGCTACACCAGAAAAACACGTTACGTCAATGGTCTTGATTTGAAAAATAATTCTACTTTGTTTACAGTGATTTTCAGTTTAGGTCAGTCCCTTATGGTTTGTTTGCAATCATGGTTAGTACACTCAAAATTATTTCTTTGATTTTTTAAAGAATAATACTTCATTAAATCTTTAAAGGAAAGCATTTTTGAAATTTGAATTTTTTTAAATTTCAAAAACATTTTTGTATCACATTTCATGGAATTTCAAAGAAATATTTCTACGAATCAATATCCACATATACATATAAATTTTAAAAATAGCTTTCTTGAATATATATATAGGAAATTGACGCTTTTAAATAATAGTTGAAACGGAGTGAGCGGAGTTTCCTATAAATGACATCCAACAGAGCAAAAATTTTTGTCCGTCTGTGGCACTCATGACTCTTCACTAGCTTGGTGGATTTTCGCGATTTTTTCGTTGACACACAGACTACTTTTGCACCCAGGTTTGTGTTTGCGCTGCCGCAACGATTTTTAAACTCACATTCTTACAAGTTTTGATTTCAAATCTCTCACATCCTTTGATTTTCATCTCTCACATCTTTTGATACTTATTTTACTGACTAAAATAGCGAAAATAAACAAAACGCTGTACCCCTTACGGCAAACCTAAATTTTCATTCGGTCACTAAAACTAATAAAGGTATATAATAAATTATAAAAAGTGAGCGGAGCAATAGGCAAAGTATTTTATATTTTATTTATCTATAGCTGTATTTCAACTAAATATTTAATCAATTTATAACAAGTATCATGTGTTAGACAACTGATGTCAAATCCAGTATACAAAAAGATAGCTATCTAAAAATTAGCTAATTAATAATTAGTAATAACAAGAGTGCATTATGGAAGAGTATGACACTTCCCTGCACTCATATGTTAGCCCGTGTTTGTTGTCGCGGGCGTGGTCGGCCTTACCCCCAGTTTCTGCGAGGGGGGTCGGATTATAAGCAGCTGCTTTTGAACCGACTCCCCCAGAAATTGGGGGTCCGACCGACCCCCCCCAAAGCAACCGGGAGGGTCCGAGCTAACCCCCCCCCCCCCAAAAAAACTGGGGGTAAGGCCGAAAACGCCTGCGACATCAAACACGGCCTAACATATGAGTGCAGGGAAGTGCCGTACTCTTCCCTAATGCACTCTTAGTAATATCAACTAATTAGCTAATTAACTATTTATCACACACAATAAAATCGCAGATAAAAGTCACATATTCATGATCAGCGCCATCAAACACCGTCCAAAAGCAAAAAAAACAACAATTTTGGAGTGAATTTAAAATTTGCATATTAACTAATTATTATACACGGCCAAGTTTTAGAGCTTCAGAAATGTCATAGTCGTGATCAGCGACATAGAAACCCCCCGTGTGCAATTTTTTTCTGAACATTTTGAAAATTGACATCAAATAATTGAAGTAAACAGTGGTATTCTAGTTGCAGTAATAATAATGAAAAAATTCCATTTTATAATAATCCTGCAAAGCAAACTGCATTTTAAACCAATGCCATTAAACATACAAAAACCGCAGTGCATGGAATGGGTCTGCACAAAAACGCACATAAGTCAAAATAGTGGTCATCATGAGCGGTCCCAGAAGGGATGGAGAATCGGCCGCCTTCTCGAAACTTTTGAAATTATTATTTTCCTTTTAATTTGTATTATTTTTGCATCGTGTTACAAGTCATTTTATAGATTTATTTTTAAATTTAATAACCTATTCTTTGTTTATTTCAAATAACTTTACCCCTTTTTTAAATAACACTTTATAGTGGTGCACCTTGAAGTCACGAGCTGTCCCAACACTCCGTATTACGTACTTCTGGTTTGCCTAAAATTTTTAGCCCCGGCCAGCGAGAAAATGCGAATTTTTGGCCCGGTCCCAGGCTCTGATCCCAACATGTAGTGTTACAGAATGAGCAATTTCTGAATTTTGCCTAGTTTTGTTCAGCCGATATTTTGGGTTCAAAGACAACATTTTCTTTGTCAGGCTGAAAAAGTAGAAATAGAGGACAAATTTCAAAATAGAATACAGTTTTGGAAATAGAGGACACATAAAGGAATAGAGGAGATATCCAAATTCTGAAAACCGGAAGCACCAACACAGCATACTGTTTTCAGTGTTTGGTTCAAGCTTTGAACCGTTGCGTCTTATCAGCAGTTACAAATAAAACTTCATTTACGGTCCGCAGATTCTCTTGATTTTGCGGCCGTACTTAGCTAAGGAATAAAACTTACTCACTCAGGAACGCAACAAACACTTGTTTTTGTTATTAAGCGGAACGAAGCGTTTTTGTTTGCATCAAAAGGGGAAAACTGGCACCGTCTGTTCCTCCGTCAAACTCCCCAATAATTACTGGGCCGACTTCAATTTTTTAGTTTGAAAGGCCTAATATCCTTCAGGTGCAAGAGATATAGTTTTTGTCAAAATTTATTTAATTTAATTAGTATATGTCAGCCGTTGGCGTACATGTAAAAATATTAGCATGTGTAATTCTTATAAGCAGAGTTATTAGAGTTTACATTTGGTAAATCTGTGATTATCTGTATGTACAGAACATTGGATCACACAAGTCTTGAACCCTCAGTTTGTCCAAAATAGGATTTTGAACGCGTAACTTAGAAAAACTATTTCTTTTACTAAAACAGAAACATTACGTTATATGGTGTCTTCCCGGGAAATCGGTCGAACCATGGGTTCCTGACTTTTCTCTGAGAAGCCACAACAAAACTGTAACAAATTGGCTGTTTTATTACTTTGGAAATTTGATTTTTTAACATTTTAGGCTATTAAACTCCGGCAGAAGGCAAAAACCATACAGTAATCGGAATTCCGGTTTAATTTTTTTTGAAATTTTCCACATTTTTTTATCTGTGGCCCAAACATATGTAATATATACAATGATTAACTTCCAATACAACCAAACAAAAAAAGATTAACTAAGCATATTGCTTTGTGAAACGTAAGTAGTGCACATAAATTCAGCAGGAATTTTTTATCCTAACCTGCATGAGTTTGTTAACAAAATATAGCCAGGTGGATGCGTGTAGCAGTTATTTTACATATTCAGAAGTCTGCGGGGTATGTTCGAATTAAACCGGTCCAACTCGGTCACACAGTATACATTACGTAGAAGTACTTAGCGTAAGCTCGGTTAACAATAATTGCGTCAAGCACCAGCCAGTGCGCTTGTAGTCTTTGTAAATCAGTATAATTGAAGCAAAGTGACGTTATGACGTTATCTGCAGCGCAGCGAAAAACTGCGTCCTTGACATTGAACTGAGCAAACAATATCACAGTTTCTCATTTATACCATTCTAATTAGAAAAAAAATATCATCGAACTAACGGGCACTGGTTGCCCAACGACGCTAGCCTATACAGCCTCTGTGACCACTAATCAGAAAATTACATTCTATATTATTTTTTCTAAGAATCACATAAACCAATACTTTCAGGTTTCCTACCAACATATGTAGCAAACAAATGTGCAGTAAAGAGAGGCGACTGGAGACAGAGCGAAAAATGATTATTCTACGCTTCGTGCGTGTAAGCACACTCAGTTTGATGCAATAAACGTAAGGGTGTATAATGGAAGACATTTTTTGCTCTGGGTGTCTAAAAACCGTCATATTGATCGATAAATAAACATTATTAGCTTCCTCAGTCTCTTTAAAGTTTCACAAAAGCAATAATTCCATCGCAATATATTAAGTTTAATGTAAAAGTTATTTTTGATACATTTTAAATCAATCCACTGTACCTTATTTCTTCCTTCATCGGGTTACTATATATGTTTCGATAGCCAGGTTCAGGTTCCGGTTTAAATGGAGGGTTCCAGTTATTCCCTGACATATAGGGATATTTAATCCGCTAAAAATGTTGCTTTATTTGTTTTAAAACTATGTTGGCTATGTCGATAGCGCCGTCGGACGCATCAATGTTAAAGTGTCAAGATTTCAGATCATTTTATTTTAAGTTTTTAATTTATTTATACGATTGCGTGTTAGAAATGACCAACGTATTTTAGGAGTTGCTGAATATGTTAAAATAATAGCATTTGGATGATATCCGTCACATAAGGCAAGTTCACGATGAGAAAAATGCCATGTCAACAACCTATTTCTCACGAATGCGGTCATTTATTGGTTTCCATTAGGTCGAGGAGGAGGAAAGAAATGGTGCGACGGTTCCAGCATATACTAAAAATAGTTGTAATGTAAATATGTACTGCCTATGCAACACTATTATTCTGGCACTGTTATATTTTTCTTGTTGAGAAAGCGATCGAGCCATAGGCGGGGTAACCCACGTATCCAATCCGCCTACCCTATGCGTGCCTACGATCGAGAAAAAATTTATACTGTTATGAAAAACTTAAAAAATTTAACTGCAATTTCAAGAAAAACCTGCTTATATTTTTTAAAAATAATTCTTTAAAATCTAAAAGAAAATACAGTGATGCAAAGTCTTAGAATATTTCTGTTAAAATTCGAAGCAGTGTGTATTAAGTTTCAGGGAAAGGATTTTCAGAATACCCCAGTATAATCAGATACTGCGGCGGAAAAATGTGAATTTCCGAGCGAAAAATTTAATTATCACTGTTTCTAATGATAAAAAGGCGTTTTAAAGCCTGAAAATACTCGTACGACAGTAAAACTATATGGAAATATCTAGCATTTTAAACAAAATTTATCCATCCACTTTGAAATTTCTTCGATAATGAACGGGGTCCTCCGAAGTTCTCCTCCACCACTTTTCAAAGAGCTGCGGACGGAGAATACAGCGCTAGGGTGGCATTTCATTTTCTTAAAACTTCTGTAATATCGGCCAGGCACAACTATTTTTGGTTGCCCACGAAAATGTCATAAACGAGCAACAAGCTACTATGTTATAACGAATTTTGGAATACGAGATGTTAATGCTTAGTTATGAAATATATAAAGCTAATCGTGTACTAACCGACCAGAAGATAACAATTCAAATACAAATTGAAACTCGTTCGGACCGTAAGCGCTTCAATGTTAACAGCGACATAGCCAAACCCGGTGAGGTACAACTAGGGGACTATAACGTTTGCTACAAAACACTTTTATTGGTTACATTTCTTCATTATAAAACTGTTGGTTTAAACCCAAAACGATGTATTTCCATAATTTAATGAAGTAAATGCGCAACGGTAGTTGGTATACAGTGTATATACAAGTTTCTAAACGTTTCTTGCTAATTTTGCGACAACTAATTGGTTCAGATTAGATTCATGTAACAAACACCTAGCACAGCGAAATCCTTAAAATCCTTTTATCTAAAAAATGTTCAATAACATTTTTATCAGCTGTTGAACTTTTGAAAGTACTTATCATTACTAATAAGCTTAAATTCTCAAAAATACTTGTGAATACTGTAAATTATAGTCTAATAGAGTGTTTATTACGGCACTCAAGCCACACCAAAACTAAGTCATTTTGGGGTGGAATAGCGTATTGGGCAAGCCAGATAAGAAAAATCGCTATTTTGGGACCACAAAAACACAATTAGCCCAATTTAAGGGGTATAAAAAGGTACGTAGGCATTCAAAATAGCGTTCACTAGAGTAGCCAACTTTATTATATATATTATATTTACTTTTTAACGGACCTAAATCGCACTTTGGATGAGCCAGATGCGAAAAGTCCAATTTTTCGGCCACCGGAAACACTATTAGCCCAATTTAAGAGTATATGAAGCTACATAGGCTCTCAAAATAGCGTTCGCAAAGTCACTAGAGTGCCCAATTTTATCAAATTTACTCTTTAACGTACCTCAATATCACTTTGGGTGCGCCAGGTACGAAAAATCGAACCTCTGGGCCCCCAGAAACACGACTAGCTCAATTTAAGGGCATAGGAAGCTGCAATAGATATTCAAAATAGTGTTTGCAAAGTCACTAGAGTACCTAATTTGACTGTCTGAAAAATCGATTCTAAATACCTAAATTTGACCAAAAAGCGGCAATTTGGAAAATTTCAGGTACCCTGTGGGTTCTGCAAGGGGAACCCGTGTTACCAAGGTTTCGTGGTTTTTCTCCGAGACCCATGTAATATAACAAAACGCTTTGTCGTGGTGATAAGCCCAATTTTAAGGATATAGAAAGGCACTTGCCACTTAGGTACACGAAATAGTTCTCACAAAGTCACTAGTATGCCCAATTTAATCAACTTTACTGCTTACCGGACCAACTTGGGGAGCAAGATACAAAAACCCTCAATTCTGGACCCCCACAAAGGTGAATGGCTCAATTTTATGATATAACAAATTTGTACTTACTTACCTTACTTCATGGTGTAAAATCACATTCTGTCAAAACGATTGTATTTCCAAGAAAGATCAGAGTAACAGATTTAAAATGTGATGGAGTACTTCAAATAACAATCTTGGGGGGTTGACACATCTGAGCGCCTACGTAATAGGCATTTGAAATTAAGCGCCTAAGTATTAGGCATTTGAAATTATGATATACGTATAGATAATGGAGTAACCGGAATTCTCGTCAGGCTATTTTTTGCATGATTCAAAGTTCCGGTTCCATGTCTTTTCGATATCTGTATATATGGCGTATTCTGTAATAAAAGTTTTCAATTTCCAGCCAAAATTATCTAGCAAACTAAACCATGTCGGAAGCGCTATTCCTAATGCTATTTGAAAAACATTATACTCGGCGGCGCAGTACGTAGGATTATTATTTTTTCATGCAAATGTGTCACCGATACAGTTTATTTCGAAGATTACTTTCAGAATTCAACCAAATATTGCATAAGGCTGTTCACAAGTATGTGTCAGCTGGGAGACCCGACATCCCATAGCCATACCCTTATGACGTTCGAATACATTTTGACTCAGTGTAGTAATCGACAAAAACACATTAATGAAGCTTCCAGGAGTATCATACAGTTTCGTTTCAGCGGGAGGTTGGTTATGTCACGCTCAGTCAAGTAGCTCTGGCCAAAAGAGTTAGCTTAGCTAAAGCTATTACAGCTACAGCCTGAATCAGTACCCAGACCAAATTAGATTGCTATTATTAGCATACTGAATATATGACTTTATCGAACATGAATGGATATAATTTTTAGTGTCCGGAATGACGAAGTCCAGTACATACACTAGACCAGTGCATAAACAGTACACAAAGTTCGTTAATTGGTACACAATATGGTGTTGTATATTATGCAGCCTCTGGTGCGAGCATTTTGTATTATAAATCGAGCATTCTGATGACTGGTTTTCTGTGAATACGGAATCCCCAACGGAATTAGGGCCGTGAATACAGTATATCGACCTGTATTAACGTTGACAATGTGACGGTAATATGTGACACTGAATGGGTTACAGAATTAGCCCTTTGATTAGACGCACTTTACCTATTAAGTGCTTCAGCGATTGACAATAAACTTTGAGATTGATGTTGATAATAAATTTGTGTGGAAAATTTGTTTAATTCTGTGTTCTCATATACATGACGCAATATTTAATGGAAAAAACAAAGTTCATTTTTACATAACGATTTTCTAATTTGGGGACAAATTTTGCCCGTTGGAGGAAGTAATGTTACGCCTTCTTGCACCACAGTTTTGAGTAATGTACAAACTTGTTTTACTGATGCACCAGATCTTTCGTATAGAAATCATTGCTGGGAAAAATGTCCGTGGGAAACTTAAATTTTAGCGTCATCCAGGCCGTTGGGTTTGTTGTCTGTTCTACATGTAATGCGTTGGGTATTTGGTGTGTGTTATGAGTGTTTATGTAATATTTTTTGTGTATAATTTTATATATCTGGTTACATGAAGTAATGAATTCGTACAACGTGTGACAAGATTTTATTTCAAGCTAAAAAGTAAAAAATAGTGAACCTACAAAAATTCCCGACTTTTTTGTCTCACGTGGGCCAAATTTCATTTGTTTTTGTCATAACTCGGCACCACCTTGGAATATCGCAAACGACAAAGTGTTACAGCGACCATGGCTGGACACGTCGATTGGCACCAAATTTTACACCATCAGACAATATCTTTGAAGCGTTAGTGCTTGAAGAAAAAAAAGAAAAAATTTAAATCAACTAATTTTTGAAATACACAGTGTCCATTATCTCAGAAACTGACGATAGGATACGATCGTACTAGGCACCTTTCGACTCATTTCCATGAGACCTATCGACTGATACCATAATATACTTACAGAGTATGTAACTGGGACCAAAAACCTATTTCTAAAGCTTCATTAGAACTACATTACTACACTATATATTGTATCTTCTTGGGAAGCCCGCCGTATGGGTTCTAGACTTCTCTTCGAGAAGCCACAATACATGTACGTAAATATATGACGACTAAAGCATAATACATGTTAAAGCCAATGTTACACAATGTATTAGTATGCCAGCCATTAATAAAGTCGTTATACTCACTGTTTTAGCATACTTGACGTTAATTGGCGACAATTTTCAATCTCACTCTGCGCCGATGACCATAACTGATACATTTTATTTGTGAGTAGCTCGATGCGATGACGCTGTTTTTCATTTTCTTCGCGCAATGAACGCAGCTGAGTAAGTTGCGACTTACAATTAACCTTTAATCGCTTGTTTTCGTCAATTATCTGTATTAAATACATTCAGGTACATGTCTTGCAAAGTTATAACATAATTAAAGTTTTGGCACAGAAATTATTATGAGGTTACATTGAGCGCTAGGACAGCCGCAATTATAGACATAACATTTCTCACAACCCATATTTATCGGGTCCCACTAATACCAATCGCAAGTCTAGTTTCAGTCGCGACCCCAAAGAGGAAAGGAACCTAATAGGGTTCACAGGTAAAATTTTATTTCGGAATTTCACCATATTCAAAAACGACATTTTAGATCAGTGAAGACAGCTTAGAAATCAAGCTTTAAGTAGTCACTTCGAAACGAAAACTTTCGGTCTTGATAATTTTTCGTTGAGCGGAGCTCAGCGAAGCGTTTTTATTTTATGTCTGGAAGTAAAAAGGTCGATGTCCGTCCGTTCGTTCGGTCCGACGGATCTCAGGAACCACTGAACGGATTTTAAAAAACTTTTTTTGTTTGAAAGCCTATCAGTCAGAGTGTGCACCTGATATTTGGGATTAAAAAATTTTGAGTGGTTAATTAGTAATTAGCTAATTAGTTAATTTTATGCAGCTAAAATACCGAATTTTGCAATATTTGTGTTATTTATTGAAATAGAATCGTTTCGATCAAACCATTATAGGGCTTTTTGGGTCGAAGAATTCAAATATAATATTTTACCAATGATAAAGCCCTATGCCGTATGCAATGTAGTTACAAGAACATAAAATTGAGTACATTCGTAATGCCACAGCCCAAGCTCCGCTCACAAGTGTAGTTCGACTACCGATTAGTCATAATTATGTAGGTACTTTTATTAAATTTGCATTGTCACTACTAGTGGTGCGCAGGGATATGTTTCACCATCTCCGGCTAAAATTGAAATATACGCCGAATAATCTGGAATTGAACAACCATATCCTAAAATTTCGAACTCTTATGAAACTTCATAAACTGGATACGAGATTTTGTCATTCACTATTACACGTGTATTTAAGTCACACACAGATGTATTAATGATTTCTGGTATAAAAACATTGTTCTTATTATAAAGTGCTTTTTGCTACCAATGTCTGATGTCTAACTTACACTTAGTCCGTGACTAAGCCTATTTTAGTGAACACTGTTTAATGTTACAGGTAACATTAATTTATTCAGAAAAAAAGTAAAAATTTGCGGGGGGGGGGGTTCGCACCTTGAGAATCCCAATGTGGCGCCAGAGAACCGCCAAAGCCAGATGTAAACCGGAAAAGCGGGATTGCCAAAATAGCTTCCAAGTTATGTCCAAACAACAGTGGCAATATAAGAGCAGAGATATCCTTATTCACGCCTGGGCTTTTTGCGTTTTTTGATTTTCTTAATGCTGGAAGTTATACGAAGCGGTTTTTCGATTGTTAGCTGGTGACATTTCAGTTGCAGAATATGTTGTGGTATGTATTGCAGAAATCATATTTCGCTCGAGTCAGCTATTGTGTTACTTTTCCGAAGATCGGGTGCTAATGTAGCAAGCTGAGATCTGAATTGACATTTTCATTACGCTAATACTGTTTAAGTCGTATGTAGCAAACATATAACGACTACAGCTGCAATCATAGCGGGGCGGATTTTCAGTTGTTATGACTGCAGCCAGCTACTGGAGTTGGCATCCGTGCTGTATTCCAGCTGTTGCCGCCTGAACGGTGTATTCCGATTTGCTAGCATCGTCAGCGCCATGTTTTAGTCGACTATAGCAGTGGAATATCACCCTGCATGCCAATCGTTCACATCAAACAAACAAGATGCTCATTTATACTTTCTTTTATTTAACCTTATAGATAAGACCATAATTCGGTTACAGTTCCAGTTCCGGTTACTCAGTGACTGTTATATATATTCTATCGTAATTTCTGCAGTACTAAGTGTATGTATAATATGCAATATATAATGCGATTGGACCAAGTAGAGTATTATTCGGTGTTAACAAATCCCCTATAAATGGATCCACCGACCTTCTTTTGAGCATAACAAAACTCCGGTGTTTCAAAGATTTTTTACCAAAAGTTCCGTTGGACGAAAATAAACAATGTCAGTAAAAATATAACCGTGTGGACGAAAAATATGTCGCAATCAGTTTCAATAGCAATTGTTCTGAAACACATAAAATCTGCCCAAGATAGATGGACTCTCGACATTTTTAATTCCGACGCGCAAGACAATGCACAGTACTTTCCACAATTGACTGACGCCTTGCGAGCGAACAAAACTAACTTTAAATTTTCAACATAAAATTATATTTTTAACGAGCAATTTGCGAGCTAGCAGTGATTATGTGTTGCGAGTACTGCAGATATGCACCTAGCTTTAACCGTTTTCAATGATTTCCTAGCCAAATGCTCACAAAAACGGTGCGACCTAGGACACTTTGATTTTGGCCATTTGGAGACTCGTTTTAGGTTACAGCTATACACGCAACCGGACCAGTGCAAGCCACAATTTAAGGTCAAGGGACAGGTCCACCTTTAATTTATAACAACCAGAATTCAGCGGTTACACTTGAAATCTTTTAATTTTTATGGCGCAAATTTGCTTTCATTTATTTCTATTTAAGTCATTACATAAGCTGCATTATTTCGCCACGTAGTCTGCAGCATCCCCAACGTGGGGTGGTGCAAACAAACAAAGACGCTGCATATGTCTGGCCTTTCCATTTGCCAAAAAAAGTGACGGAATTTCATGCGCACCATGTCCATTCTCTGCAGAAAATATTGAGTGGGGCGAGAAAGTCTATAAAGTGTACCCCATTACAAAACATTGGACTTTGAAAAATTAATACGATAACAGTGACCAATTCTGGGAAAGGAGTAACCATCGTCCGAAATCGTGCAGTTGGGTCAAATCAAAACCATGTTTTGCAAGTTTACATGGTGACGGAAAAGGGCGCTTATCAACAATTATTGTCAGGAGCCCATGACAGTTGACCGTCTTGAAGAGTGTGAAACTCTCCAGCTTTCCATACTATCGTTCCCGTTACGTCGAGGTCGTTTCCGCCCTTACATCTCCTTTTATAATCCACCAAGTACATTATAAACATAACTACCCCCA
>JASANE010023656.1:0-86214 GCA_030248225.1 Trileptium ribeirensis
TGTTGCGCGTTACTTCGTTCAGTTACGTATGTGTGTGCTAACAAAACGGTTATCTAATGCCTATCAACTTTTATTTGTATTAGTCTTTGGTGGCCAACAAATTTAACGTAATATTGAAGCCACAAATTAATTGGTCGTGTATGTAGTTTATCTCCCAGTGTTCGCGAGCAAACCAGCTTAATCAAAATACGGTAGATATTTTCGCAAACAATTCTGTAATTTTCGTTGAATTACCCTGAACGCAAATTATCCCGGATTTCTATCGCAGAGCTCTTTGCTGGCGAACAGTTTTCTGGTAAATTACGGTTTACCAAAAAGGTTCTTTAACAGTTTTTATCTGAAATAGCAAAATAGGATGGTTCATTGCCGTTAGTTTAGTTTTACCTTGGCATAATTGTTGCCCTTTATGTCAGCGATATCGTTGACTGGATAAAACGTAATGTGAATTCTTACCTCTATTTAAACAGCGCACCGTGGCCTGAATTATTGCTCAATATTGTAATATATACACGCATCAGGGAGTTACCGGAATTTCATTCCTGACAAGATTAGTGTTCCGGTTTTTGCTAATTTTCGTCAAAATCGAATTTCCGGTTTTGTATATTTTGCATATTTGCATGGCGAAATTTGTAATAAAAAATTTTTCACTTCCAAATCTAAATTGGCTAGCAAATATGCATGTTAATACAATTGCTTTGCTCCGTGGAACTTATAAACTTATTATAACCCTCTTCGTTCAACTTAATTGTAAACATGTTAAAATTTGACAATTTTTGTTTCTAAAAAGTAGCATTTTTTGCTGTATGGAGTACCTCAACGAATTAATGACGTCCAATATGAATTGGAACCAACGAGAGAACCAGTCAAATATCTCCTCTAAGCGCATAGCTCACCCCCAACAATCAGGGGATTCTTGTATTTTACCGATTATATATAGATTAACAAGACCGGCTCCGGCTAAAATTAAAAGTTCCGGTTCCGGCTAATTTCGGGTTCGGTTACTCGCTGTCACGCAATAGAACGTGCACCATATATTACGTTATGGATTTATATTTCGTTGCCTGACACAAATACCGTTATTGGATTTTTCTATAGCCCCCAAGCCGTAATTGTTCACTATCGAAGATACCATGATAATTGTGCCACCAGTTGACCCAGCTCGGCATGCTGGTTCAGAAAATATTCATTTCGGCCACTTTTTGTTTCAAATTTTTTCGATTTTTTTGCCTCTCAGCGGTACACAAAAATTTCAAAAAAGTTATTTCTTTATAAATATATAATTTTTAAATATCGTTCCAACTGCATTGACGAGCTGAGTCGAATCGTTACAAAATCAACCGAATCAGAACCATTGAGACCAGCAAATTTCTCATAAAATTGGAAGAAATGAATATTTTCTAAACCGACTTTTTCGGACTGGATTGGTTCTAAAATTATCGCTGTACCTTGAAAGACCTCCGTTATTTTATGACATTAAAAATTCATAAGCGCATTCGCGCATAGTTTGTTCTAAATTTCCGAGGTAATTTGAATCCGTATGTACTGTCGATAGAATGTTACGAACTCAGTTGCACTGATGATTGTATAGCAATTTTTGTACCGATTTTCTGCTGTAGAACGACAGATCGAACAAATAAAGGTATTTAAGGCAGAAGTGTCTAATCTCCGAGTGTACGAAATACATATATTGCAGATGGGTTGCGGACTGTTGGGTCCACTAAGCATTAATTTGAGACCAGATAAGAATTGAATGTAAAGTTTCGAAACCACGAGAAATTTCGAAATACTACAAGTGTGTTGTATATATGATCGTGCGATATGTACAGGCACACTCAGAAACAAAAGCAATTATTTCACGAAAAAATATCGAACATCATTTGACTAGCTGTAACTTTTTCGCGAACGATTCAGGAAAAATGTGTGTTTGTTTCTGAGCCTGGCTGTATTACAGATGTTCGTTCATGCTGCATTTGTATGACAACCTATATAATTTAACAAGAATGTATACTTTGCATATAGAAGGTTTCTTGAAAATTCGAATTTTTTTTCAATCGTGATATAGCACTTAATGGGGTCTTTGCTTTGTGTCTAAATGGGTAAAAATGTGTTACAACATTTACAGTTTGGGCTTAAAAAGTACAACTCGTTTTTGTACTTTCGGGTACAAATGTTTCGTCGGCCAAGCTAAACCTAAACTGAGCTAAGATTTCATTATCTATTTGGTTATAGTTACAAGGATTCATGACTATAATCAATATCTTAGTGGTTTATCGCGACCATTATGCCGGCCACCTAGTGACTCACTGACAAAGCTTTAAAAATTGCAAAACCCACTCGCGTCGGCCCAGGCTGCTTAGTGATTGAAGTTGAATACTGCTAGCAGGGTATTGGTTATAGTGGTTAGCATGGAAATTTCACAAAAATTGAAACTTTTTTGTAAAATATTCATTTGCTAATTAACTTGTTACCGTTAGCCTGGTTGTCAAAATGGCCTATTGACGTTTGATTCGGCGTCAATTGCAGGCCGAAGAGGAAGCGCGCCGATTGGAAGAGGATGCGAGGCGACGAGCTGAAGAGGAAGCTCGGGCTCGTGCGGCTGAGGAAGCTGAACGATTACGGCGAGCTCGAATTGAAGAAGAAGAGCGTCGTCGACGAGCCGAGGAAGAGGCAGAGCGTTTGCGACAACTTCGAGAAGAAGAGATCGCCGCGCGGAATGCGGAAGAAGCACGCCGTCGAGCTGAGACAGAAAAACGTCGCGTCGAAGACGAGGAGCGTCGTCGAGCTGAAGAAGAAGAACGACGACGGCGTGTCGAAGAAGAGCAGCGGCGTCGTCGCTTTGAGGAAGAAGAACGCGCTCGTCGTCGAGCTGACGACGAAGCGGAGAGGCTTCGACGTCTTCGCGAAGCTGAGGATGCCCGACGCGCCGAAGAGGAAGAGCAACGACGACGACGCGAAGCCGAAGTTGCATGTCGCGAAGCTGACGACGCCAGGCTACGCGCAGAGACTGCACGTCAAACGCACGTCGATATCTATAAAAGTCGACTACACGTTGCCGCTCCGGCTAGCGAGGTTCGCGTCCATTTGCCGATTGTTGATTCGGATCAGCCGAGGCTGAATATTGTCTCAGGCATGGTCGTTAGAGAAGGTTTTGAAGGTGAAGAAGTAGACGGATTCATTGATAGCGTCAGACCTACTCATCAAATTGCAAAATTGATCGAACATGAAGATGAACTTCAAATGTACGAAGAATGGACCGAGACTAGGACTCAGTTTTACGAACTTGAAGCTGTTCGTCATCAGCAAACCGGGGAGATATTGACATTTGTAGAGGCTGTTCGTCAAGGTCTTCTTGATTTGAGTAGTGATAGCGGAGCTGGCGAGTGGGTCGATATTGTCTCCGGAGCTAAATTATCTCTTGCTGAAGCAGTTGATCGTGGTCTAGTATCCCAATCGTTTCAGGACTGTTTACAGACGAGATACGGTTTGCGGGATCCTGACAGCTCTGAAGATTTAACACTTCTTGAGGCTATACAACGAGGACTGTATGATCCGAGCCGACGCCAGCTGCGCAATCCACATTCGGGTGAGCTGTTGACGCTACGAGCAGCAGTTGACAGCGGTGTACTCGTCGACTGGTCTGCCGTACATTCGCTTGTGAAAATTGGTGTCCTAAAGCTGCCGCCTGTACCTTTAGAATCCGCTATTGCTCAAGGAATAATCAATACTGAAACGGGGCACTTTACGGGGCGTGTAACCCACGAACGATTACCGTTGAAGGATGCTCTCAGCAATGAATACGTCACCGTTACATCTTTGACGTCAACTACACCAATGATTGCTATTACTTTAAGTGATGCCATCGATGCCAAATTTATTGGTGTCTCACCAGTATCAGGGGGACCAGACGATGATATTTTGGAATTTCGTGAGGCTGTTTCTCGCCGGGCTGGCCTCATTAATATGACTATTCGCGAAGTGGTAAACGTTGGAAGCCGTACGAGGATTAGTGTTTCCGAAGCAGTTGTTCAAGGAGCACTGAGCGCACGAGATGGTAAATATCGTGATCGTCAAGGCGAATCTGGCTTGGTTATGTCTCTTTTAGAGGCTCGTGAGGCTGGCTTTATTCAAAAACCCATAACGCTTGCCGAGGCAGCACGACGCGATACGCTGGACTCGTCTGGTCGCATCGTCGACGCCGGTACAAAGCGACGACTTACGATATTGGAAGCCATTTCCGAAGCTGTTCTGGACCCGGACGTGCCCAACATACGAGATTTAGCGTCCGGTGGTGAGATTGTATCAATAGCTACAGCGCTTGAACGCGGAATCCTTGATCCGCGAGGTTATTTTGTGATCGACGATGCCGAGATTTCTGAAGATAAACATCAGTTAACGCATTTGGTCACAACTCCGGTACAGCTGTCTATCGCTGACGCGTATGAGCGCGGCGATATATTAGTGGATCCACCGCCTCGGTATCATATTTTTCAGGTTCCCGGTATTCAGCAGATGAGCTTAAACGAAGAACGAATCGACGCTGCAAGCAACGCTGGAGGTACTATTGCTCGTATTGGTCCAGCATTGTCGTTTAACGACGCTGTCGCTAGCGGCATTTTATTTCCTGCAAGTTCAGAAATGATCGTTGATCCATCGTCGGTTTCGCCTTCAAAACAGAGGATCAGTCTAACTGAAGCTGAAAAAATTGGAGCTATAGACAAAGTACTCTACGCAATCCTAATTAGTGAATCGGGATTTGCAAACAACGCTAGCGACACCTCACGCAAATCGAGTAAAACGGTTATTGACGCAGTTAATGAAGGGTTGATCGATCCTGTTAAAGGAACGATTATAGTACGAAATAGTCGCCGTCGTGAGGAAGAAATATCTCCATCCGAAGCATATCAGCGACGTCTTATTACTGTACGTGGAGCAATAAAATTGACGGCACTGTTTAACGTTCATCCGTCGCTCGTTGCCGACTCTCGTAGTACAACAGGCAAAGGTGACGCTTCGAAAGTTAAAAAGATACGCCACGACGACAAAAACAAACAACAAGCAAAGATAACGCTAGAAGAAGCTCTTCGTCGCGGTATTGTCGACGCTCGTACGCAGCATGTCCCATCGGCAGATGGAAGCGGAACGCTCTTGTCGCTTGCCGATGCAATGTCGCAAGGCTTGGTCGACCCCCGAAAAGAATGGATTGTGCCGCCGCAAACGTCATCCACTAAAACTGATTCTTTGGGCAGCGGTGGTCCGGTTGTCGAAGAAACGACGGCAGAGACCATATCGGAATCGAGCCAGATTATGCCGCCACGGTCGACGATGACCCAAGTAAAAGGAGGATGCTTAGTTGGTGAGACTGCGGAAGAATCGTTGACTACAGTTAAGCGGTCTCGGACTACGGAAACAACTTCTATCAGTGGGGCTAGTGGTGTTTTGGGCTTCAAAGAGCTTGTCGATAACAACACAGCCATTGGCCAACCAACAGTTCAACGTCTTGAAATTCCAATACATGGACTCAGTGTGGCTGACGCCGAGCGCGCAGGCTATTTGGACACCGAATCGGGTATGTTTTCGGCACATGGTGTGACAATTTCGCTGTCAAAAGCTTTTATGGTCGGCCTGTTGAACCCGGCAACGTTAATGTTGAAAGATACAGATAATAATAGATTTACAACAAATGCTTTGAGTGCTATAACTGATGGTAGAATGACCGAGCACGGTAACATGACCAGCGGCGCTATGCGATTAAGCCTCAAGGAGTTGGTGGAGCAACAATTGGCTCGTACGGTTCAAGCAACTGATGATGTACTGTTGGAGGACGCTGATTCAAATAAGGTAAAGACAATTTTCTTTGGGTCGCCACCTGCTCTGAATTCTAGTAAAACCGTGATGTCTGTAGCGGACAACAAGGAAGCTGTAGCTGCTGGGATTGCTGCCGGAACAGCCAGCTACGAAGAATCTGAAAAATTTTGGTCATTTGATGCATGTTCGGGAGATGTTATCGACGGTTTAACCGGGGCCATTATGTCGCTGGACCAAGCGATTGCCGACGACAAAATATCTACCGATAGTCTGCTGGTAAAGGATACTTTGACTGGGCGAGATATGGGATTCGAAGATGCACTGCGTTGGGGAAGTATTAGTTACTCCGCTGGTACAGATATAGTCGGATCCGGATCAGGATCTGTCGCGCTGAAAAGCGATTCACCGCAAAAGCGTAGTCAGGTAATAAAATATATCGACAAAAATACCGGCGCTCGAATGAGCTTAAAGGACGCGGCACGAATTGGTTTAGTGTCCGTTTCTGGTATTGACGTGCCCGGGCGAAAGCTTGATGGACAGCCACTTAAGACCACTGTGCGTCATCAGTCACGAAAAGTCGTGGCAACTAAATCAGCGCCACAGCAGACAGGTCATGTTGACGTAAAACCGGAAAGACCCAATGTGTTCGCCGACTGTTCGCTGAAAGATATTGTAGCTGGTAACGAAGCGATAAACGAAAAGCAACACTGCGTGATTCGCTACGATGCTTTGGCTCAAAGATTTGTGCACTTAACAACTGGCTGTCGCTATTCATTTAAGGATGCTGTGGCACATGGATTTTTCAATCCATATGAATGGGATGTTATGGTCAATGAACAAGGGACTGAAAATCGACATTCGTTGGTTGATGCACTCGCAGGTGGACTTATTGAGCACGAGACAGGAACTATATCTGTTGAAGGCGGACTGCGAAAGGTTGAACTGCGTGATGCATTTAATCAGGGTATCCTACAGCCAGCGTCAACGCATATTTGGCCAAGCCACCGGTGTCAGCGATTTGAGGAAGCGTTAAGTTCGGGATCGATTGATCTGAAAAAGGGAATTTTTATCGATCCAACAACAGGTCAAGCGTTGAAACTTCACGACGCGTTAAGGTTAAATCTTATTGATACCCAAAGCATCCGTGTTCGTGATCCGTCAACCGACCACTCCGATGACTCCTCGTTAATAGCAATCTCTGATGCTGCTGCTAGTGGAATTGTTGATATGGAACGTGGCGTTCTCATAAATAGAAAAACGTCGGATGCCATGTCGTTTGCTCAGGCTTTTCGACAAGGACTACTAGTGCCAAAATCGGGAGCTTTTGGTACACAGGCATCTTCTGCTGCTCTGGCACACCATGAAAGGATTGCGCACGGCAAGCTTGATCATGACGGTCCTGACACTGATCAAAGATTAGTCGATATTGGCGGTGGTAAGAACGTGTTAGTAAAGCTTGTTCGTCAGCCAGATGGTACCGAGCGAGGTGAGTATGTCGATGCGGCCACTGGTATGAAATTTACGGTTTCGCTTGGTGACAGTCAGCCTTATGTTACACAGGCGTCTACACGTGTAAAATCGTCTGCTCAGATTGAAGCTGTCGAACTTGAGCCGTATGCTGAATGGGTGGGTATAGGTCGCATTCGCGATACAAGAACCGGCAGAGTCATGAGTCTAACGGACGCTGCTCGTTGTGGCATAGCCCGTGTAGACAAAAAGGGGCGGTCGGTGACTCGAACATTTGCAGCATTTCGCTCAGATTTAGCAGCTGCTCTAGGTTCTGGTGTAATTGACCCGTCTACAGATGAACGTATGTCATTGCAGGATGCCGTGCATTGTCGCTTGATCGATCTAACTTCGCTGACTTACTGTCACCCGGAAACGGGTCGCCATCTTACACTAGCAGCGGCGGCTAATTCTGGACTGGTCGATACAACGGTTGCCGAGTGCTTGCCACACGGTATTATAGATCCAAGAGCTGAAGGCACTCGGTCAGGCACTATCATTTCAATTAAAAAAGCGATTGATGCAGGAATTATTAATAGCCGCACCGGTGCAGTGCAGGTTCCGGCTGGTGGCACTGCTCTGACCTGGCTCGATCTGCTGAAGCCAGTCCATGCAGCTGTATTGCGCCTTGCCGGTGGTGTCTATGATCCACGAAGAGGACGGTATGTGACAGTGACTGCTGCTATTTTGGATGGCATTGTCGATATTTCAAACGGTCAGAACGGGCCACGTGCTGAGTACGTCAATGTTGTTACCGATGAACACCACACGTTAAATGAAGCCCGGGAAAAAGGACTTGTCGACGCTGACGTCATCGATGATTTGACACAAGAAACTGTCGGTATCGGCGATACAAAGGGAAAGATTAATCTTATAACAGCTATAGCGGGCGGAGTTATTGATTTGCAGTCTCAAATCATTACCGTAAATCGTACTAAGATGTCTTTTGACCATGCAGCGGCAGACGGATACCTTCCAGGTGCGCTACTCATACGCCTGAAACATATCGATCGAGTAACATTTGCTGATGCAGTTGGCCGTGGTCTTGTGGATTTGGCGACGTCAACATTTACGGACCCTGTCACGGGTCAGCGTATGACTCTGGAACGAGCCTTGGAGGAGGGCTACTTGGACAGCGATAGTCATCATTGCGAAGAAGGATATAGAGCGAGGAATCTGAGCTCGATCATTGATAGCGAAGAATTTGATGCTCAGTCCGGTCGTATTCGTGATACTTCTACTGCGGGAACTAAAGGCCTATATTTGACATTTAAGCAGGCGGTCGCTGCGGGTTTAATCGATCCGGATTCGTTGATCTATGACACTGAATCGAGTAGTACATTGACACTTAGCGAAGCGTTGATTGTCGGCAAAATAGATGATCTCGGGCGATATGTTGCCAAAAGTGTGCCAGGCAAAAAGGATTCGGGATTTCGATTAGTACTTAAGGATGCTGCACGAGCTGGTATTGTTGCGCTTATTCCATCACCGATGTTAGCTGGGAAAGCCGTCACTGAAGCATTAAAACGCCGGGAAATGGAAGGGTATCGATTTAAAATATCTGAGATCGATAAGCAACAAGGTTCAGTGAACGTGGGAAAAGAAACAAATTCAACTGCAGGCGCTACGATTACGGCAGCGATGGCATCGGAATTGAAAGCACGAGTAATTCCGACGCTTGCAGGAAAAATTGCGGGTTCTGAAAGTGCGGTTGGACAATCAGACCCGAAAACATGTGATCCAGATGATCCGCAAGTAATAGCTGAACGTCGGCGTCAATTTCTCCAACTTATTCAGGAACAGCATGGTGTTAATATTGACGATAGTTCACTAATCGAAGATCCTGAAACAAGTCGGAGATTGTCGATTCAGGAAGCGTTAGATGCTGGAGTTCTTGACATTCTGACTGGTTCGATTGTATATTCATCGACTGGACGTACGTGTTCAATACCGAAAGCGGTCAATATGCGCCTTTTGCCTTCAGCAACTGGGTCAGCGATTATGGAGACAATGAACGATCTGAATGCCGGTGGCGGCAGCATGGCATCGGCGTCACAGGACAACGCGTTTATTCCAAGTAAAGAAAGAGTTTTGCCAACAAATGGCGTGAAGACTGTTTTATCTGCGGCGCGTGTGTCGTCCGTTGTAAATGAAAGATCATTTCAAGACATCGGCAACAAACCATCAGGATATACAAAGGTAATAACCTGGGCGGGACGGCCAGAAGAGCTCCGTGGAACCGCGCGTCCCCACGAAAAGCTTACCACAACTGTATCTGGAAGTAGACAATATTCTGATGTCATGTACCGGTCTGCAGATGAGCACGACCGGTCACATGATGCAACGGCCGGTAACTCGTGTAGCCGTGCCTATAGTACTAGGATAACAAGTGATAGCATTAGTAAACAAGATCCTGGAGGTACTCAAAATTTTTTAGAGGAATATGAGTTCGCTTTAGGTTGTGAAAAAAATTTCAGCTTGCACACTGGTACTGTATGTAAATTAAATAACTATGAGAGTAATAGTACACACGGGGAACATAATAATTTAATGTTTGTTGATAGGGGTGAGGGAAATATAAATTTAGATGGAAACGAAGCCGGAATTGCTGAGAAAATTGGCGTTTACGATGATCTGCCGAATAAGTACTACGGAATGCCAGTAGCCGTTAAACAGTTTGATGCTGACAACAACTATGAGAAAACTGAACTGGAAGGACTATGTGCTGAAACCAACATCTATATAGCCGCACCGTGCTCTCATCGCGAGAGTACGCAATTGCCGGAAAACGATAATTGGTGGATAAATTTTATGGGCGGCTGCAGCGAAGCTAGTGTCAACTGCTGGATCGATATTTATGCTGAGCAGTATGATGATGGTAATATAGCATCCGAGTGTCCCGATGGTGATGGCCTGGCTAGCAATGCTGCCGTGACGGATGAAATGTTTAGCCATTACAGCTTTGGACTAGAGAACGGACGAAGTGGCGGAGTACAGGCGCTGAGTGATGACGAGGGCGAGGAAATATCGAGCAAAGATAGGAACAATCGAACTGCCAAATCGGATCAATGTCGTAATACTAGGCAGTCTTTTTTAGTCGATAGCTGTTCGGATGCGCAAAGCGCTGGTGTCATTGTTAATTGTGGGTCAAGTCATGAAAGTGGCAGCTACAATGACTCCTCCGAGCAGCTTCACTCCCGAACACAATTAGACTTGGACCCACAGCAGACTGATAAAGAGCCATTATATCATAGTGACAGTCAATATTCCCAATCGGTAAACTGCAGTATTGATATAAATGAAGTATCGTATAGCCGCGAAATACGTCAGAGTAGCAACGTAACTTCTAATACTCGCAAGAATAACACCAGCAGCATCTTTTCATGTTCTACAAGTGGATCGCCAAGCTTTCATGGAATGTCACGTTATACGACCACCGTCACGCTGCCAGATTTTGGACGTCATGAGCAAAAACAGCAACAACAACAGACCACACCAAAACAAAATTATCGATATAACGATAAATCACCTGGGTCCGTAGGAATAATCGCTACTGCTACAACAAACGGTTCCCTGGCGCAAAGAACGAATGAAATAGCTTCAGAGAATAATTGTGTGGCTAAATGTTGTGATAGCGTCCAGTCGTGGCTTGTATCTTCGCCGTCTATGTTGCTATCGCCTCAGTCGTCCAGCGAAGCTCCTGAATCGTCACAAGTTTTTGAGAATTCTTTATCTCAAAGCCGTCTAATCGGAAATAGTAGTAGAGAGGAAACATCAAACGATTCAGGCGCACTGACGGACACAACCACCGATGGCAGCAACAGCTGTCGGGGAGATGTTGAAATTGCACCCTGTCGGTATCCCGCTTCTACCAACATTCAATTTGGACATTATGGCGTGCTCGACCTAGCATATATTCGTTGTTCGAGTAAAGCGCCGGCCAAGCGTCGGTTACGTGATTTGGCTGCCCTCGACGAAGAAGAGATAGCGGCGCTTATGGCAGCTGCAGCCGTGGCTGACGGTTTACCCTACGACTATTACGACGACGTGCTAGCCGAAGGCGACGATATTTCGTCCCTCGGATCGCTACCTCAAAGCCCAGCCATGGCTGCCGTAGTTGGGCTGCGCCGGCGGTCCAGCAGTGGGTCCACGATGTCGGACGCTGCAGCGTCGCTTATTTCGAGCGTTATTTCGGGAGTAGCTACCCGCCGGTCAGCTTATTTGACGATTTCCTATGAGTCTTATGTGGAAGTCGATGGAGTTCGAGTGATGAACCTTTCCAATTGTACGGGATCTGTTGGTCTAGTAGAAGCGGTGACTCGCGTCCGCGGCGCCAAAGGTTTATATCATCCGAGTTCAGGGACTTTTATGAATCCGCGGACGAAAGCTAAACGGCTCAGTCTTGTCGACGCCATACAAGAAGGTGTTATATCGTTGACTGACGCTGGCGTACGTTCAACTCGGTCGGGTACCGTGTTGACCCTTTTGGAAGCTCTTGAACGTGGTATTGTTGATTCGAGGCGAGGACGTATTAGAAATACAGCAGCTGATAGCCAGCCTAACGTATCGGTGGGATCAGGAGCGACGGAGTTTGGATGGATGACCTATGAGGAAGCAGTTCGCGCTGGTGTAATAATTTCGTTGGTGAAGCCAATTGCGCTGACGGTGGCGCTTGATGCTGGTCTATATGACTCGACGACAGGCTATTTCATCGATCCGTTGACCGGCAGTACAGCGACTCTTGTTGATGCAATCCAGTGTGGCTTGATCGATGCCCGTTCAGCAATGATAAAGGTTGGTAATACTCGAGATGAATGCGATAGCGAATTTAACGACACCATGGACGCAGAGTCTGGCTCAGTTAGCTTTGGCGAATACAAATCAATCATCGACGCAATGCAGCTAGCTGTTCTAGACGGCTGGGACGGCACTCTGTCGGTGGACTTGCGTTCGAACAACAGTGCCGCTTGTGTGGATGATCAGGATCATGTTGTTCCGAATATAATCGCCATTCCTTTAGATCGGGCATATTTAAATAACGCTGATGCCCTAATTGTCAATTGTCGGCCGCCAATGTCGATTTATGACGTCGTGGTTCTGGGTTATTACGACCGAAAGTCGGGATTATTCCTGCGACCTGATATGGGTACCGACATTGATATAGATGGTGGTTGCCGTGATGTCCGCTCACGGGCGATGACGCTTGCTCAAGCAGTTGCTTCTCGCTTTGTCTCTGACGGAGGTCGTCCATCCATTGTAGATCCGCGAAAAGCTCACAGCAGCTATTGCAGCAACTCTCGCCAAGGAGGTTTGTTAACACTTCGGCAAGCTATTGATTCTCGCGTGATTGACCCGAAAAGAGGTCTTTTCAATGATATTACGTCGGGTGCTGTGTTAACGTTAGACGATGCAGTTCGTCGGCGTCTGGTTATTAGTGTCAATAGCAGTTCTCGTCCAACACTAGTAGAGCTTATCCAGGACCATCGGTTGTATTCGCGATTTACTGGCAAATTTCATGATCATGCCGCCGGACTTGCACTAACGCTTCAGCAAGCACTTGATCGATGCTTTGTCGACACTAGCCGAACAATGGTTGATGATCCGGAATCGGGTCGCATTGTTGGTATCGATGACGCAATTTCTCTTGGGCTTTTAGATCCAGAGTTAGGGATTGTAGTGCGGAAGGAGAGCAACGATGGTGAATGGAATGAGTCGTTATCAACTGTCTACTTGACGCTAGATAATGCAGTTGATGCCGAAATAATTACGGAGGCGCCATGTCCGCTAGGATTACACGAAACATTGGAACAAGGTTTGGTGATTGAGGACGAACTTAACGGAATCGGTCTTATTTATGATGCGATCAGTGGGCGGTATACACCGCTTCGGTGGTGTCGGTCACTGGCACGCAGTTCGTTTTCGATCCGACATCCGGGCTCTTGTGGAGAGCGGCTACTACAGTACAATGACGCAGTTTCTTTAAAAGTCCTAGATCCTGTTCGCGGCGTTCTTTTGATTGACGAGGACTGTCCTATCGGTGGGGATGACGAAGCTGAAACTGTTCGGCGAATATCAAAAGTGTATTCATTACGCGCTGCAGCAGAGCAAGGTTTTATTGTGCCTTCGTATCCAACGATCACGCTGTATGCTGCTTTGGCGCGCGGTTTGTTCGTGGCAGACAGAGCTCACGAAGGCATCAGCCTAGTTCGACATCCCTATTCTGGCGAACTTATGACGTTGCATATTGCTATTCGTCGTCAGTGCTTTAATGACGAATTGCCTGCTGTTTTTGTGGACGGCTCACAGTTGACGGACAAAATAAAATCAGTCTCTTTCCACCCTGGCATTGCTGCTGCTGGTACACGGATTATCGTTTCGCTGGGTGCTGCTATACGGCTTGGCGTTATTGACCGATTCCGAGGTACTTACAGGCTTTCAGAAAGTATTTCGGTTTTCAATAATATAAAGAGCAATGCTAGAAGCGCCTACGTTTCTTCTCAAAACGTTATTCCACTTGCCACAGCTTTTGAGCTCGGATTGATTGTGGATCCTGATCGAAGTTTCTCGTTACACGAAGCCATAGAATGGGGAATTTACCAGCTGCCAGCGCCGCCTGTGGAGTGTTCTACAAGTATAGGACTATTCGTTCACCCAGCGTCTGGACATCGGCTTCAGTTAAGATCTGCAATCGATGTCGGTCTTATCGACCCTAATACGTCTATTATACGTCATCCTGTGTCGAGACGTCTTTATCCGCTTAAGTCAGCAATTCGGAAGGGTATTGTTGACGACATAACAAACACGGTTACTCTTGGTCGACTGCGAAAAGATTCTTCTCAGCTAAGCACTAGCAGCAGTTACCGTGAAGAAGGACTACAGGAATATGAGCGTTACGTTAGTATCAAAGCGGAACCTCGTGGCGATGGATGCGATACTTGGCAGTCCGAATCATTGGATGGGCTAACTGTTGACGCGTTCGGAACTTTCTTTGGTGGCACAAGCAAGGCGCTACGATTTGGTGAAGCGTATAAGGAAGGTTTAATTTTGCCGGGTCGAAGACCGATGGATATTGAGCAATTATTTCGATACGATTTATATAAGGCTTATGTCATAGACGATTGTAGCAGTAACAAATTTCAGCCGCAGTCAGAATCTACACAAACCAATCGGCGTGAATGCTTTGTTGATCCCATAACCAGCGAATCTATTAGTGTCGTAGATGCACTGTTGGGAAAACTAATCGGCGGAAAGCATGGTAAACGCCATCGTAGTGTAAGTGGCAGCAGCAGTTACGATGCGAACGATCAACGATTGCTACTCGATGTATCGATAACCGCTTATGTAGATATTGGACGCCATTTGATCAAACCATTAGACATTGCAATCGATGAAAAGCTTATCATATTTCCTGGAACGACAATAACGCCAACAACTGAGAGCCAACTATCTGACGTATTTTGTATTTTTGTACGTGAACCCGACGAGAATAACGGCGATAGCAAGTATGTTGATCTGCCAACAGCTTTAAAGCGTGGCATTATTCGGACGACGCCTGATCGGGCACCAGCGCCTACATTTGAACAAGCTCTCGACCGAGGTTATATTGACGTTGACAAAGCGGAGTTTATTGATTGTCGCCTCACAGACGCCGAAGGATTACCGATTCGTCTGCCACTTGACATAGCCATACGAGAAGGTGTCATACGATGTGCCATTGGTGAAGTCCGCGTTCATGACTATGCCCATCCAGACTGTCCACTGCCACTTCGAACTGCCCTTAAATATGGATATGTTGATTTGAATCGCGGTGCTTACGTTTCGGAAATCGAAGACCGACAAGTTGGTTTAGCGACAAATGTTTTGCGGTCGTTAATTGTTGGCTATGGCGCTTCGAAACTAATTATATTTCCCAGGATGTTCACCGGAAGTGGACAATTCAGCTTGTGGGATCTTATTGCTGATGGCAGGGTACGGTTGCGCGATGCTGCAGTGCATTGCACCGTCGTAGACGCGAAAAGTGCTGTTGGTAAACGACCATATTATGTATCTTTTGTGCATGCTGTTAAAGCAGGTATTATCGATCCACGATCGGCTCTTGTCAAGGACACTCGAATAAGTACGCTTAAAGATCATTACGTCGGTCAGAAGGTGGATCCACGTTTGAGCCGTACTGGGGCCCGAGTCAGACCTCGTTTGTTAGATCTTGCAGAAGCCGTTGTTGAAGGCATTATATGTGAGGAACTTGCGGTGTCAGAGGGTACCAACAGTGCGGACAGCGCATGCGGACATACTCATTTTTGTGAATATCGTTGTTCGGGTCAATTTTGCACGAGTACGGCGAAAACGATTTCTCTTGCCGAAGCATTGCATTCTAATCTTGTATTGTTGTCACACAAACCTATACCGTTGCTTGATGCATTGGAATTTGATGGAGTTTATCAAGAGACAAAAGAGGTATTCACTAAAAATCTGGGTGATATCAACAAGTATGATAAAGCCCGCCCACGGGCTACCGCAAGTTCAGACAATGAGCAGATGAAAAAATGCTTTCCCGAAAGTCATAGTGCTCGCAAAGGCTATTTCACCAATCCGTTCACTCGGGAGGGTCGATTTTCGTTCGGCGAGGCGTGTCATCGGCGACTAATTGATATTAGCCACGTAGCGTTATGCATTTCAATACCCGGTGGCAAAGAGCATGACAAACTAGGCGACATAGCGGAATTGTTGACTGATGAAAAATCCTGCAATGACAACGACAACGTGGCAACCGGCACGGCACACAGTGTTCTTGTCGTTCATCGTCTGCTGTACAATTTTCGTTCGCCTGACTGGCAAACGGAAATTTTACGTCCGCTACACCGCACGGTCGGCTCGAAACAACCACAGTTATTTCATCATCATCATCATCATCTTGACTGCGAGCTGAAGCAAGCCGTCGATCGTGGCTTAATAGATCCGGTGACCGGACACGTTAGCAGTCGTGTTTGTGGCCAAGAAATGACCTTATTCGAGACCTACAGTAAGGGCCGTCTACTTCCGGTGCACCGCCCATTCGAGCCATCTGATCAGTTCCAGTTGTAGTTGTTCCAATGTTGCAGTGGCGAGTGACGATAGCGTATCTATATTACTGTCCCCACTCTGAATCTCATTCCGTGTTTTTATTTCATAGTAATTATTGTGCAACAATTTTAGAAACCGAGTTATGGACGTCCTCGTTTAAAACAGTTTGCGCTTGCGTTTGTAAGCCGTAAATCCGAATAATTATTGTGTAGATTTGTATAGAAACCTATTATGTTAGAAAAATAACCGGTGCTTATGTAATAGTTTTGATTGGACATATTATTAATATTAGGGATTTATTATTTTTATTGTAGGCCTACCGGGCAAGCTAATATTAGTTATATTAATCAATTATGATGTACGATTGAGAATATATGCATAAATTTTTTAAACAAACGTATTTTATTCATATAAAAACAGTTTATAATGCTCAACAGTATGTCGTTTGGCTATTATAGTACAAGTTATTATAAATCAGAAGGTTTGGGAATAAAAGTCGAAAACACACGTGCGGCGTGTCATAGTATAGCATTGCATCGTCGCCGGCACTGATTTTTGACAGAAGAAGGGATGATATTAGATATCGTTTGCTGAATGAAATTGCTGTATCAGCTCTGTGTTCAGCTAGTAGTAACAAATTGGGCAACGAGCTCAAAGAAAGTTTTTGCCTAAGCTGCAACCAACTGAATACTATTCTATGCTTATTAAAATGTTTGTGACAAACCCGGATGACACCCAGGGAGTGTGTCCCAATATCGATCGAAATCTCGTGCGAATCGTAAACCAGAAACGACACACATTCGGCCTCGTTTCCGCCTCAAATCATTGTATCATTGGGATAAATGCCAGTAATTGTATTATTTATATCTGGCAAGTGCAATCCGGGCGATCTGTTTGTTGTACGGCGGATACTATTAAAGCAGCTAGCAATGTAAGTCAATGTATAACAACTTTGTGTAGTAGTAGTTGCCTTCTGCAGACGCTGGTTGCTTGGTTGCTGCCCTTACTACTACTACTACTACGTCTACTACTACAATTTGACATTCGCTCTGCTTCTCTTTTTCATTCATAATTTCTGCTCAATGTTTCGTTTATGATTTGATGACACAGCAGTGATTAATTTATCGCTTCTATTTAATATCAACAGCAGTATCCTGGGATTAGCCATTATTAATTATTGGTTGTGGGTATTTTGGTTTGTGTGTTCGTTGAACTTGATACAACAGCGTAAAAATACATTATACAATCACTGCTTATAGTCGGGCAATGAGCGCCCAGCTGTTTTAGCGAACTGGGGTTCTTATCCTAACTGCTCGGCAGATTATTGGAACAAGCAACGGAAGGAGTTTTCAGTTTTTGACTCGGAACGGTTGATGTGTATGAGAAAAGACTACTAGGTACAATGAACTGCTCGAAAGCGTAGTCTCAAAACCGGTACTTGATTGCTCGGTCATTCCTTGATGGCGGTACTTTTTATAATAAACCTGTTTTCTTGCTTCTTGGTGGCGGCGCTTAGAAACTAACAGTCGTGGACTTGGTTGTTTTAATGATGTTCTTACCAAGTTCATAATTTCATCGTAGCTGTAACATTTCTTTTTAAAGTTAATGCTAATTATTATGTAAAACCTAAATAATAGGGGACATGTATTGAATTATTTAATTCTGCACAAAATTTTATTAATTTAATATTTAATAACTATTATGGACGTGCAAGCTGAAATTTTTAAACATTAAGGATTGTCAGTGGTATGCAGTAATGAGGCACATAGAAAAGCAGAAATTTATAGGAACTGAAAGGCGGCGAGTTAAAATTCTTTTAACCTCAAGAGTTAGGTTGCTATTAACTAATTTGAACGACTGCAGAGTCGTCTTTAATTAGCTCATTTAATTTGAGGCAATACTTTGGATTTGTAAGATGTGTAAAGCATGACAGAGCAGGTACACTGCGAGATGGCTTCGTGTCGAAAAACCTCACTTTATCTTTAGACATACTCTTTGTATGCAAACATATATGTCTCAGGTTTCAATGGGAGGGTATGAGCTTCCCCCATAAGGGTCGGGCCTCTCCTCATCCCCAAGCCATATTTACCCCTCTCGCGAAGGCTTCGCAGTACCACCCCACCAGAAACATAGCAAAAAATTTGTCCAACCAGGGGTGCTGCCACTGTTCCCCTGAGGATCTCCCCCGCCGACAGTCTACCCCTAAGCCTGCGGACTTTCGGCAGCTATCATATATGTAGGAATGTAGCATGGCTGGGTATGCAAGGTCAGGGGTTAGAAGGCCTCGGCGTGGGTGGCGGGGATGGAGTGCCTGTACGCAACGGACGAGGACGTAGGACAGTTAGGTAACCAAAAATTTCCTCATGCTGTTCAATATTTCTTCTTCCACGTTGCCCTAGAACTTTTACAGTATTGCAGCAGGAGGAGATTGAACATGGGAGAACACTGGAAATAAATAAAACTTATGGGGTTGGCCAATTCTTAGGGAGTAATCATGCTATTTCACTATGGACACCTATGCTACATATATTCAGCCAAGTTGGTTCATGGTGTAGTTGTAGTTTAGGCTAAACCTCGCGCATAAAATAATGGCACAGTTTGGAAATGTTGGTTGAATAATTATAGGTAGTGGCTAAAAATGCCATTTAGTTTTGACTGCTCCTGTGACGACTGACTTCTTTATTATTGCAATGCATGCGCTGGTTTTAGCTGAATTGCATGCATTATATGTCAATTAGATGCTTGTCGTTTTTGTCTTATGTTTACTTATTTTTTACAATTTTATATCGTTGATGTATTTCGGTCGTGTAGTGGTTTGGTAACGTAGAATCTTCGCTGTCTGTTTTATTTACTGTTATGAATCTGTCTTACGCCAAACAAACACATAAACAGTCGTGAAGGATTTTTGAGTACTTATATGTTTTCCCTATATATTTTAACAACTATATATGTTTTGTCAATTTTGCGGTAAAACTATACAATTAGCTAGGAACAAGCAGAAAATTTAGCTGGTAAATTTTAGACCTTTTTGAAATCTGGGGCCACAAACTAGATGCTATGCTGTGACCGTTGGGTTGAAAATCGCAGTTTAATTGTATAAAAATATTTGGAGCTAACTAAGTAATAAAAGTATAAAATAAACAATATTTGAATGTTTAAATAGTAGTCGTGAAAGTTGGATTTTAAAGGTGCAATTCGCATCCGGTTGAACTCAATAAAAAGACTCTATCGCAAGGTTCTAGCCGCCATCATTAAACTTCAACTTTGAGTAATTTTGTTTACGTAATTATGGTGCTTCCGTCAAACAGTTTAAACTAACGCAGCAGCGGCGAGTGAATTAATGTTTGGTGTGACTAGAGTTTTCACCCAGCGGTTATAGTCGTGATCCTATAGTAAAACCTGAGTTTCACTACAAAGTTTCACCACAAATATGAAGACCCATTGCCATCAACTTGTATGGGAAGAAACTAACCGTGATTTGCAACGTGGAAGGAAACTTGGTATGTATAATCCATTGACTGAACACAAGTAGCTGAGAGATGTAGATTCACAACCGTATTTACATTGAGTTCAATCATCGCTCTTCCGTGAGCTCGACGATTTTTAGAGCATTATATGAAAAGTCCAATTGGCTTTTAAGCTCAGGCGTTTACTTTAATAAAACGGTGTCTAAAACGGTGTCTTCAGGTTTTCTGAAAAACCATAAGCACAACGTCTTAAACGTCTACTTGTGTATCGAATGATGATAATTTTATGACTGTTAAGCTATACATTAGTTTTGAAAATGAATGCTTATGTCGTTCGCTGACTCAAATTAGATTTATTACTAGAAATTACGGATTATAATTATATTTTGTATACGTCAAAATTTTAAAACTAGATATAGGTTGCACAATCGGGTACTTAAGTTTTGGGTGTTAGGTGGAAATTTTTAGATACGTAGCTCAGCATTCTTATAATAAGTAAGTAAATAAAATCGATTTGAAGATATTACGATTCGATGGAAGCTGTCTGAAGTTTAGCTAACATTTGTGCTGCAGCGTTTGCTCAGTTTAACACGAGTAGTTTTCGTACTTGTACCTAGGAGCGGCGAGATGACGTGGTTTAAAACGGACGTATATCTATCTATATTCATATGGTCCTTGACCGTATGGGATTTTCTTAACATCGTAGTCAGAGATCAAAGGGGCTTGGCTTTTGAACAAAAATCTGTAGACGGAGCGGCGAGATGACGTGGTTTAAAACGGACGTATATCTATCTATATTCATATGGTCCTTGACCGTATGGGATTTTCTTAACATCTTAGTCGGAGATCAAAGGGGCTTGGCTTTTGAACAAAAATCTGTAGACGGAGCGGCGAGATGACGTGGTTTAAAACGGACGTATATCTATCTATATTCATATGGTCCTTGACCGTATGGGATTTTCTTAACATCTTAGTCAGAGATCAAAGGGGCTTGGCTTTTGAACAAAAATCTGTAGACGGAGCGGCGAGATGACGTGGTTTAAAACGGACGTATATCTATCTATATTCATATGGTCCTTGACCGTATGGGATTTTCTTAACATCGTAGTCAGAGATCAAAGGGGCTTGGCTTTTGAACAAAAATTTGTAGACGAGTATGCGTAATCCTTTTGTTGATGACCATTTTTTGTTGTAGATTCATGGCAATTTTTTGAGTCGTCTGTAAAATTCGATTTCGAGGTACGAGTAACTGTTATTTCACGAAAAAGTGTCTTTTCAGAATTTTATATGCGTAGTTTTCTTGCCTGTTGCAGGTGAACGATGTGCTTAAAGGGATGTTTTAAACCTCTTAAACGTCTGAGAATGTGTGTAATTCACTATCTGTCTGGGATGCTGTAGAAGGCTAAAAATTATCAATTTCAAAATCGAAAATAGGTTCCATTTTTTTCCAATTTAGCAAGTTACAACGTACGGCTTTATACATGCAGCCGCGTCTGAAGGTTTAGGGTGTAGCTAAATACGATTAAAGTAATGTAATTCGTATTGTTAGTCGTATATTGACAGTGCTTGGGAAACATTCAAATGGCCGCACCTAAAATCCAGTTTGTCTTAAAAGTTTTGATGAATGAATGTTTTTGTTCTTTTGAGAACTTACTAAAGAAAAGGTTTTATCCGCTCATCAGATGTGCTGAAAACGATCAATACGTGACTAAGAGTATAATATATTGTCTTTATGCTCTTGAAAGGGCTCACTACGGTCAGTTTTTCCTTCCGGTTGTGTTAATTTTATCATAGTTTGATTCTATTGGTGATCGGCGTGTCATGTAAATGAAAACATTTAAAATAATATTTTTAAAACAAGTTTGTGGGACAAAATGTTCTCGCAAGGCACAATATAGTAAACGCGAAATGTGTTTCAATCTCCAGTTTTTAATGAGGTTTTTATATGTACCTTCATTTCTTAGACACATCCAAGGAATTGTTTTTCCTACTCCAAATAAATGGTTTTCAAAAATTCAGTATTAAACTTAGCTTCCATTCTTTCGTTATATTTAAAATTTTTGTACTATTTCTTGTCAAGTGATGCGAATTAATTAGGGAAAACCCACCAACAATTATAAAATGTTTCAAAGCCAAATACTTCTCAGATTGGTGGGCTAAATCACTTTTTTGTAGAAAATTTGACGCTGTTTTCCAAAACTGGAGCCAGCGCTGCTTTGTTGTTTTCCGCCAAAAAAGTTGTCCTTTTAAAGATAACAAAAAATATTGGAAAATTGTACATTTAGATATTGCAAGCATGTAGTTTTTTCCACGTAAGCACGTACTTTTTATATTGTATATACTAATGTTGGTTGTGTAGCAGCTATGTGACGATTGTTGCGTTTGTAATTATCGAACAGACATTCTGGCTCCGTTTTACATAGCTTTGCGAGTAGCATAAGTAGATAAGATTAAGACCAGCACGCTCAAAATTTCTCCGCGTGTGCTACATTTTCGGTTTTGGCAGTGTTTCCCAGTGAAGACACCAAACCAGTATATTTTTGTGCCTCAACATGGATACTCGATAACTGGATAACATGGATAGACACTCGATAACTGTTTGTTGTGATTATATAACGTGGCTTTGTTTTTATACACATTTGTTATAACACGCAACCGACAAATAGTCTCACTGCGTCATACAAATATCGTATTGCAACGATATTGCTTTTCACCGGGGCCATAATTATTTCATGTTATAAATATTATTGTTCTCGCAACACTAAGTAGATATTTTGTTCAGAGAGAACCAAGAACTGTTTGTAGTCGCTAATTTGTTCGAAAACATGCTAAATTACTCCGATGCTTTGCCTTGAACTTTTGTGTTTAGCCTGTAATTTTGTCTTCATACAGAAAAATGCTTTCTTCAGGATGCTACGATCTGTCATGCCATACAGTCGTCAGAAATACTACTAGATATACTTTCACAATTTGTTAAAAAATTGTATCTGACAAAATTATTGCATTGTGATAGTATGGCTATTCCCATGAAATAATAAATATTAGTACACTGATATTGCAATGGCGGTGAAAACTTAACAAAATTTTATCCACGCGATACATAGCTGCAGACGATAATAGCAAAATGTATGGGATAATTTTGGAGTGAAAAAGGATTTTCAACACTGAATGAAATGTAATGAACGCTATTTGTGTGTCACTTAGTGATTTATGTACTTTGAAAATTTGATGTCCTGACGTTGTAGTATGTAACGGAAAAATGTATAACTGTCGTGGGGTGAAAAAATTTGAACCAAATGAGTTCGATAACGACCAAGCTGCAGGGGGACAACAACGAACATCCGTGTGATTATCGACCGACATATTAGACATTCAGGAGGTCATAGGGCTTTTTTACCGATGCATGTGCGTGTATTTCGACAGGGTCGTCACAAACTCTTCAAAAGTGTGGTACATTGATTTTGTAACAATCTCATCAGTTAATTTTTGCATTTTGTCAGCAAACAGTGGGGGCGATCTTGAATATATACGGTCGTAACCACTCAACTAATAGTAGTCAAGTTGGTCTATTTATTAGAATGACACCGATATCTCATGAGATGCAAATATTTTTTTCAAACTTTGTTCGCCATCTGCCAATTTAAGTCGATAATGGTAAATATTAGGCCAATTTTCAACCAAAATATTATTTGTGAACAATGTTTTCCGATGAATTATGCTGCTTATTTTAGCCATATAGGCGCTCTCCAGATAATGCAAGCTCTTCAACAGTGGAGGGGACATTTTTTATTTTTAATTTATATCCATCTTTAAGTATTTTTAGTTCGGCATTAAAAACTGACCCGCGCTGCCCCATCGCCCCTTCTCGTCCACGGGTACTCGGAATAAGTACGTAATTTTAAAATTTTAGTCAAATCCATTCATCATCAAGTTACAGATGCTGAAAACTCAAAAATGGTGGCTTCGCAAAGCCAGCTCACAAATGATTCCAGCTATATACAAATGTTTGTAGTTGAATATGCGTAACTTTGTAAATTTAAAACATTTAAAAAATGGTCGTGTCCACCTGCTTGTTTTTGAGCTATTATAGGTAAGCTTCGGAGCCATGGTTTCTAATTTTGCACGTTTTATACTGTATCATGTTTGAAGTATATATATATTGTATCGTTCGGAATTTTTTGATTCATGGGTAACGTTTATCCTTCCTGTAACTGGGTTCGAACGTTTATCCTTTGACTTCAGGAACTAGAGGCACCATACTTGTTGTTTGCCGATTTATTAACAACGTTTTTGTATTAATATACCTAGGATAAATCCAACGAGAATTATTCACACGTATTATTTTTATAGCCAAGTCAAAAAAGGTAGTGTTTCTGCGGCTTGCCATATCCTTTTACGTATAATTGTTTCGGGTCTGACGTTTGTAAATAAAATTTTGGTTTTTTCCAATCAGAAGTTGCATAAAAAATGGTGGATTTACACATGTATGTTTTAGTTTGCATTTATTTATAATACCTATATATAAATCTGCATTATATGGTTATATATACAATACAGATATATTGCATAATTGTTTTGAGGCTTGTTTACATTTACACGAGATCATAACAATTTACCGCTTATGCCGTATTTATCTATTTGAGGCTTATTAGGGTCTTAAATTGATATAAATTTCAATGTTTTTTCCAGTGCAATTTTACGTCGGCTGCGTTTTATTTTTAAACCTGACAGCACTAGGTCTGTCGCTCAGTGTCATCTACTCGTAACGTTTTATGTCCATATTTGTGATGATTATAGTCGTTTTGATATGGAATTCTCAGTTTTTTGATACATAGCTGCTGGTTGACTGACAACTAAATTGAGCACCACCGTTGTTCATCCGGATAACTGATCACCCAAAATTTTGTAAATCGGTGATCCATTGTGTAACCATTTCCAGAAAGCAGTATGTTCGTATTTAGTAGGTTTTGGTTTAGTATCTGTTGATACGGCTTCGTTTTGGTTGTTAATATTGTATCCACTGCCATGCGAAGCAACAAATGTAGATAGAATAGTGTTATGCTACTGCCCATATGGTGATTATCAGGGAATAACCGGAACCGAAATTTACCGGAACCGGAACCGTCCATTTAAACCGGATCCGGAACCGGAACCGGAACCTGGTCTTCGAAATTTATATATAGTAAAACAGATGATGGAAGAAATGAAGGTATAGTGGATTTAAAATGCATTAAAAATAACTTTTACATTAAACTTAATGTATTGCGATGGGATTATTGCCTTTCTGAAACTTTAAAGAGACTGAGGAAGCTAATAATGTTTATTTATCGATCAAATATGTCGGTTTTTGGACATTCAGAGCAAAAAAATGTCTTCCACTATACACCACTGCGTATACTGCGTCAAATCGAATGTGCTTATAAAGCTTGGAGCGTAGAATACACACTTTCGATCTGTCTCCAGTCGCCTCCCTTTACTACACATACGTTTGTTGCATGTTCTTCTGTAGCAAACTTAAAATTATTGGTTTATATGATTCTAAGATAAAATAATAGATGGAAGGTAATTTTCTGATCAGTGTTCAGAGACACTGTTTAGGCTAGCGTTGGACAAACAGTGCCCGTCAGTTAGATGATAATGATGATAACTTTCTAATCAAAATGCTATAGATGAGACACACAGGTGATGCTGCTCGCACAGTTTCAATAAATACAGTTCATTGCCAAGGAAGCAGTTTCTGCTTGCGTTGCAGATAACGTTACTTCAGTTTCACCTGATTTACAAAGTTTAAAGCGCACCGGCTGGTGCTTGACGCAATTTATGTTAGCCAAGCATAGGCTAAGTACTTCTGCGTAAGCCACACTCTGTTACCGAGTTGGACCGGTTTAATTCAAATGTATCCCACAGACTTCTGGATGTGTAAAATAGCTGCTACAAGCATCGACCTGGCTTTGATTTAACAAACTCCTGCAGGTAATTATGAAAAATTCCTGCTAAAATTATGTGCCCTACTTACGTTTCACACGGCAAATTGGTTAGTTAATCTTTTCTTTGGCTCGGTTGTATTGGAGTTTGATCATTGTATAATATATATTACATATGTTTGGATCACAGATGAAGCAAAAATGTGAAAAATTTCAAACAAAATTTTTAAACCGGAATTCCGGTTCCGGTATGGTTTTTGCCCTTTGCCGGAACCGCAACCGGAACACGATTTTCGCCGGAACCGGAACCGGAATTCCGGTTACTCCCTGGTGATTATATATAGTTTTCTCCTCTGCCTAAGTTTAGCCTGGGTTCACAAGTGAACATCAAAATTTTGTCTTGCATAGCACTCATGTCAAACTTTCCCATGTTCACTATATATGAAAATGGGCACTATTTTATTAACTATTTAGTGTTTTGTAACGAAAACATATATGTTTTCGTTTTGCACATAGTATATTATGTGTTTCGGCACTTTTATACTGCAATAGGATAGGGGTGTGTTCAGATTGCGTCCGATCCGAACCGATCTGATCTGAATCAGACATGTGTTTTATATGGTATGCACACCACATCCGATACAGCATGCAGAATTTATTCGGACCGAATGGGATGAAACAGTGTGAAAAAATAGTTATATACGAACGTATACGCTAGGCATAGAGTTTAGTCGTGTGGGACCGGATCGGATGTAGCGTGACCACGGCCTATGTGTTTGAATATTTAGCTAAGTTAAGTTTATCATAAAACATACCGTTGCTGGTCCAGATATTCGCACAAAACAAACTACTATAATCATGTCACATCGACAAATGTTAACCAAAGTCTCAGCTAATTAAGCACCTGCCACATTTTTTTTTTCATTAACCAACTCGTCACTGGAACGTCTCAGCAACCATCCAACGGTTGGACCATTTTTGCTTCCGCTTGATATCTTCTGTGCAATAACATGGTCCGTCTCTGACGGTTTTGCATATATCATCGCTTGTAGTGTCAGAGCGTTACGTCAGTAGTCAGTGTATAACAGCCATCGTGTGTTGTTCATCCTCATACTTGAGCTTACGTCAACAGTATATGTTCAGCAGTCCACTGATGTTGAATTTTCTTTAAGTGTTTTTGAATAATTTTAGTTGCAATTTTAACGATTTTTGGACCCAACCTGATTTCAAGATTTTATATTTCGCCAAGGCAGTATTTCAATAAGGCCTAACGACACTTGAGATTCCATCAGCTCTTCGTAATGATTTATCAAAATTTTATGCATATAATTTCTTACCAAATAAATTAAGCTCATGAAAGATTGTTTCGTAGTGAAGCATGATAATATTGTTTATATATATGACTGATCCGTTTGCCAACCAATTTAATGCGTTCAGATTTTACTCTTTTGTTGTAAAAGCTACGTCTTTAACGAGTTTGAGTCGTTTGGTTTCAGACACTACACAAGCATAACTTGTTAACAACTGTTTAAATTGTTTGTATTAATGTATTAGAACAATCTGAGAGTTATTCATGGTACGGTATTATACTTTCAGTGACTGTGAAATTCTTTGTGTTATTAATGTCATCGGAAAAGAGTTAAAGTAAGTACTAGGAGCATTGGCTCAACATTGATAAAACGTTTGGGTTTACCATATAGTAAAAGAATCTGCGGAAATAATAAAGGGGGTTTCATTCGTTTCAGCTGTTGTAGTGTCTTATTACACTGGTAACTCGCAAAGTGAGGGGAAACGGAGGGATTGTGTAAACATTTCGTCGTTCCATATTCAACTCCCTGATCACCATTAAAGTCCTACGATAGCATCAATACACCGGGAATTAATATCAACGCAATGGCTATTGTGATCATATATCAAAACCATTGGGCCCTTTATTGCTTTCTGCAATAACCAAAAAATCGAAAACTTTTGAAATTTATAAATCATAGTTGTTAAGACAATTAATAATCTAGAAAGTGATTTTTCGCGTTGTTGAACCCAATCACTTGCCTTATTTGATGCATATCACGTAAATACAATTACTTTCATCGTATTCAGAAACCTCGAAATCCTACAGGCACATTTTGGGCAAACTGAGAAAAGTAACAAAAGTTTTGTCAATTTAAGTTTACACCAAATTTTGCTCCTTCCCTGTTTCGCACGGCTAACACACCCATCTTTAAAAACGAAATCAGTGTGTTTAATGGGTTTAATAATTCTATAATTATATCGTTCCTTCCCAACGAGCAAAAAAAACTACACTTCTAAAAAATTTTGAAATGTTCACTTTCCTGGGGTATTATTTCAATTGTTTCTCAAAGCTCGGAAACGTTTGTTCTGCAGAAAACATTCAGCAAAACTGTAACCTTCGATGAGAGAATTCTGCGAAGCGGTATTCATTTTCTCAATTCGATGAGCTTTGGCAAAAACCATTAGTCTGGCAAAGAGTTAGTTACGCGACGAATGCATGGAGAAAAATTTTTTGACATGTACTGTACGAAACCGACACTGATATTGATTGTAGGAGTTGTGATATTGCAGTAATGTTTAAGTTGAGAGCTAGATCTGCGAATGTGATAGTGAATTTAACACCTAACTTCAAAATAAGCAGCTAACTATCCAGAATAAGCACGAGACTAGTATTTACTAAATTTATTGTCAGTAAGACAGCTTTTGTTAAATTCCCAGTTTATTTCTAGATTTTAATTTTTCAAGCTGGGTAGGCCATCAGCCAATGGCGCACTAGCGGGGGTATGGAGTCCCGGAACCCCCACATCAGGTCAGCTAACATTTTCTCAAGGGTCCCTCCTTGTTGAAAACGTCTCAGCCAAGTTTCAGAATGTGATCCCTGTGAACCTGTAGTGGCGTTATGACATAAATTAAGTCTTGAGGTCCTCCCACGACAAAATCCTGGATACTGAAGTAAAGCCAGTGTCGCACCTTTTGCTTTCCATCTCAAGCCAAGTCGACCAGTCACAAGTATTTCATGTGTTGTTTTGTTGAGCTTAATTCTTCGTTGTTGCGTTAGAATGAGCATGCTGCAAGTTCTGTTTCAAGTCTTTTGATATTATTCGAGTATATATATATAAATTGCTTTTTGTTGTTGTACTCGCTATTACTGTTAGTCATTACGTCACAGGAGCATAGTGTTGAATTAAGCAATATATGCACATATCTAATCTAGGAACATTTAGTATCGGCAAAATTTTCGGCGTAGCAATACAAATCATCTGCGGGTGCGTCCGGTTTCCGGATGTTTTATTATCCAAGTATACATTGAACTTTACGGATCATAAACATCTTCTGGGAACTCCACATTGATCTTGCCTAATTGCTACGGTTCCACGGAGCTTTTTCGTTGGTGGTTATTGGTAAGCGTTTGCTGTGTGGTAGTGTCTTGCCCGATTGTGTGTTGCGATTATAGTATTGTGTAGTTGCTATTGCAGCATCATTATATCATAGGCGCAGATCCTGGGGGTTGAGGGAGTTACATCGGTTTTTTCCAGTATCCCCCAGCCCGAATTTGGTCAATTTTGAAGATACGTAGCTGATTTTAATATCAATCGATTCAGCTCAATGAGGCGGTTCAGAAAATACTTATTTTACCCACATCCCTGAAAAAAATTTTTTTTCGATTTTTTGGGATCCCACTGGTCCATCTTTGGGAACCCAGAAATTTTTTCACTGGTGTGTAGTTATCGAAATCTACGCTACCGTTAGAAAGTTATAAGAGCCCAAGTAACCCTGAGGGGCGAAAATAAAATGCAGGCCATGCCGTTCTTGATATACTAAGCCTTAGTCTTAGCCTAAGCTAAGGTCCTTATATGAGACATACATCTAAGCCTAACCCTAAGTCGGGGGGCTGCCGCCCCCCCCCAACCCCAACCTCCCGTTCTAAGCTATTCCTTTTTCTAATGTTATAACGTACCGCCCTTCAGGGTTACTTGGGGCCTTATAATTTTCTTAGGGTGGCGTAGATTTCAATAAACTACACACCATTAGATATCTCTCATCAAGCCGAGTCGAAATGTACCCAGAATGACCATATTCTGAAGAAAAAATTTTTGGGGTTCCCGAGGGGGACCATTTGGACCTCAAAAATCGAAAAAAAATTTTCAGGGATGTGGATAAAATGAGTATATATTTTCTGAACCTCATCGAGCTGGATCGATTGATACCAAAATCAGTTCTGTATGTTCAAAATTGATTAAATTCGGGCGGGGTTTATATTATAATGGAAAAGAACCCATGCATCCACCCAGAAATACGTAATCTAAGATCAAAACGTGTTGGTCTGAATCTCAATTTTATCCCCCCCAAATTTCTGGCAATCTCCCCTTTCCCCAACTTTGTTTTCACGCTTCCCACCAAACTTTTGATGGAATCTGTGCCAATGCATTAAGCATATTATATTGCTAGCCAGTATTGCGGTTTTTGAAACAATTGCTTGTGTAGTAATACTGTGGTGAATATATAAGCAAAGCATGTAACGTAATTCTAATACTCAATTCATTTATATAATGTAGTTCCAGATTAATTGCGTAATAAGTAGCTTATTAGCTTATTAATAATTATGTTACAAGGCGTGGGCTCTTACTAAGCGTTAGAGTAGCATTTGACCAACATTGAATTTCAGAATTACAATTACTTAGCTGACTATTGATTAAGCGGAAAGATGAGTACCATAAAATGGTGACTACAGCTCATTCGGGCCGTCTGTTAATGCTTATGTTACTATATATAGTTAGTTGCTGTTGTAGCTAGCGAATCCTGTTGTATGCACGAAACCTTGAAAATTTTAAGCTCAAACATATTGAGAATCCATTTATATTGCGGTAAATATTTTCCAAAACGAAATATATGGGAATGTTTCAGACAATCACTTTAAATCCAAAATTTCATACATTTTCCGAAAGATTTAAACACTAAAACAGAGAATTGAACATATTATTTGGTTTTCGCTGAGGGGTTTTTAGTAGATATTTAGTGAACCCAGGCATGTTGAGTGTAGGATCCGTTGCTGTAAACGAGGGTGGGGAAAATTCTTGTAAAACCGCGGAGAAGAAATGCATTCCGATAATATAGATGTGTGAAGAGGAAGACAATATAGAATGTATATGCTATATTGATACGAAAGCATAGCAACTTTTACGGATGTTACGCGCCTTCTATAGTGCATTTTAATTATGTGAAAGATTTTCTGTCAGGATATGGCCTTAGAATTAATGATTTAGACAAAGCACATAACATTTTCCCAAGTCACAAAATTTAATTAAATTAAATTTTAGTTGGTCTGTTTAATTACGTGCTCTTTTGTGTGAAGTAAACACTGAACCGTCGGCTGGCTAAATCAGTATATATACCTATTAGTATATGTCCAGGTGAAAAAATAGGGTGATAGTAGAAGTACAGCGAAACGATTAAAATTCTTCTGCAAAGGTTGCCAATATTTCACTGCTCTAATTTGTAGATGCCGCCTTGCCAACTTGATTGATTGAAATTATTAAGACTGTCTTCAAAAAATTTTATGTCAGATCAAAACGATCTATGCCTGGCGAAACACGTAACCCGCGTTTTTCATTGATTGATTCCGTATAAAATTTTGCATATGTTTTTGGCGAACAAACACGAACTGTGACAATACATGGTGGTAAATGTAACTATTTCTGCCTTTAATTACGTCATCAGCTCACAGATAACATAAACTAAGGTAGTTTCACATTTCGCATGTTACAAATAGACAATGGAGAGAACCAAACCAGATGGCTTCAAGTAGAGCAGAATAATAATTGTACAAAATCCGAGATTAAAACATCTATGAGTCTGACGATTGCCGCATTGATGTACTTTACTGCATTCGGTCCAACGACACTTAGACAATGTTATCATTGTGTTCTGATCCGTTTCTATTTGATTTGTGGTCACATTGCATTGGATCCGCTACGACGAAAGTTTGCCCCTGCAGTATACTGTGTGTATGTGTATGTATTTTTCATTCCACTTAATCTGATGTGGATTCAAGAAAGCTCTCCATTGTTTGTGGGATACAGTCGAACTGCTGCATTGCTTCAACCGATAATTACTTGCATTGTTGCACGATGAAACATTAATTTAATGTTTAAGCTGTGGTTTTTTGACGGTTTTGTTGAAATAGCATGATTTTTAAATTGGAAGCAAATTGTTATAATTGCCATTTACTGTCAAGTGTCAGTACAGCTCCCTGTTGCTAAGCCCGGTGTCACTGTTCGTTACAAAGCTGTAAACCGTAACCGTTTAGTCAGCATATCATTGAGAGTATCGTTTAAATTAGAATTAAAATACTTAATACGTTTTCTTGCATGCATCTTGTTTTCTTGCAGCAGTAGCGTGGGAAGACTTCTCAGGCTTCGTTAGCTTAAACGTTTTCAAACATAACCGGTTGAAATAAAATTTCATATAGGTTAAGTCATAGTTTCAATTTTACAGAGTTTAGGATAAAATTATAAAGTTAACGTAAACGTTATTGTACATTCCTCGTTGAGAAGAAATGAGATCCAACTGTCGTGTTTATGCATGAAACAGGTTTCAAACCTTCCTAAACAACGAAAACATTGACTCAACTCATAAAGTTTTACGCACTGTGGAACAAGTGGAACAAAATTATTTGTTAACAAAGAGCTGGCAAATGAGTAATTAATTTACACAACCTAGTTTGGATAAAAAGTTTTAGAATAGAGGATATTGCCAGAACAAATCTACCGAAAACTTCGAATTTCTGTTTTCAAATTCAGCATACCCTTACAGAATAGGTGTTGATACGGGGGTAGGAGGCTACACCGCTAAGCGTCGAACTCCCCGGTCAAGCTAAATCTACTTCGCGTCTTCGTGTCACTCCTTCAAGCCGAGTCTACTTACCCTGAAGATTCCACATTCCGAAATTTTTAGCAAAAACCGGAGGCTGGAAAATTGCGGTAATAAATAATAAAAGTGAATCATTCGCGCGTCGACTCAAGAGCTATTTGTGTTTTTTTGGAGTGAATAATATTTGCTTCTAGCTAAGCAGCCTGAATTTGTCTGGAATTGATGAAACGCTATTGATAATTTAACAACAGAACCCGATGCGAACCAATCCTTTTTTGTGAACCTGCTATTTGGTGATGAAGTAATCAGAGTTTTTTCGGTTAGACGCCAAGCTTGAAATACGTCAATTATGGAGATACGTTGATAATTTTTGTCGAACGAGATGGTTCAGAAAACATGTAAAATCAGCTGAATCGATTCACGAGTGAAGGAGTTATTTCCATTTATGTGAAACCTTAACCCTGATGCTAAAGCAAAGTCGTTAATCTGTGAACCAATTCAACTGATTTTATCACCAGTTGACTTAGCTCGTCAACGCTGTTCAAATGAAAATTGCAGATTTATCGAGAAATAGTTTTCGAAAATCTTGGATACCAAGGAGACCCCAAAAAAATGCAAAAAATTTTGCCAAAATGGATAGTTTCTGAACGAGATCGTCGAGTTGAGTCGAATGATACTAAAATTATCATTGTATCTTCGAAATTGAACAATTTCAGGCTGGCGTGCGCTAAGCGATAGGACACAATACTTCCGCTGATCGAACGACCATACACTAACTCATTTTCATTACTGACAGGGCTTGTCAATTAAAACTTGGGATTAATTTATTGCTTGCTGAAAATGTACCATTAGTTCGCAGCTATCGTTTTTGGAAACCATTCTTATTTCTGTTTTTTTCATTTATTATAAAATTTTCGTATAATCCGTGGTTTGGGCAAACATTTGGTTCTTCTCCATTATCCTCTCCAGCCAGCATTTACCCAAAGTGGTCAGATTCTGGAAATTTTGGTGTTTTTGTGATCCTCGAGACCTCCCCTCTGAACATTTCGATCAAAACATCGAATTTTTAAAATTTTAGATTTTTTCGGGTCCCAACGGTCCCCCATGGGAATCCAAAATTTTTTTCTTAAAAATTGGATTTTTACACATCATTCGACGCGGCTTAACGAGTCGAATGGTGTGATTTTTAACGGGATCCAATAAAGTTATCCTAAGTTATGGCCAAAACTGTTTAATTACTGAGTCTCTCGCCCACCGATAGTTTTTGGCCATAACTTAGGATCCGGTTACCGGACCCCGTTAAAATATCATAATTCAATTCAGCTCGTCAAGCCGCGTCGAATTGTGGGTAAAAATATAATCTCTAAGAAAAAATTTTTTGGGTTTTTTCCGAGGGGGAGCCCTTGGGATCCGAAAAAATTTAAAATTTTAAAAAATTCAATTTTTTCGATCGAAATGATCAGGGGAAGTCTTGAGCATCACAAAAATACCAAATTTCCAGAATCTGATCATTTTTGGGCAAACGCGGCTGGGGGATAATGGAAAAGAACCAATCATTTTTCATACTGTTTCATTTTTTTAAAAGTTTTAGAACTTCGCCGATGTTAGCGACGTATTTGAATTTTCATTCAGTTGGCGGGGCACTTGAATTCTACCTCGTTTAATAAAATAATAAAAACAAATAGTTAATACATTCTACATTGTTATTATTATTATGAATGATTTTATTAGCTTTATACGCTGCAAATCTGGAGGATCGACCAGTTGTAAAAATAGCCGTGTCCAGGAGGATGGGATGTATATACCTCGTGATGTGAAAAAATTTCACACTTTTATCCGCTTGTGTTTCATATTTTACCGTTTTGAACACGTTGTTTTAAAAATAGACATTAAATTTTATTAAGCTTAAATGTTACTGCAAACCAAAGTATTGCATTTGGTGTTTCAACAATGGATATATGGACATCTTGCATGCATGATATTTCTTAGGAATAAAGACAAATTTTCTCATAGTAACAAGTAATCGCCAACTACCAACTACTGCTATTTGCTCATAAAAGCCGAATGGCCTAGTAGAGCGGCACCGTTTCAGGAGTAGCTAATTTCTCACGTGCAATACAAACCAATTTGGGATTCTATTACAACATTCCTGCTTATCGAAGTCTCTGATAGATAGTTATCAAATAATTTTTGTTTTTGATACGAAAAGTTTTGTGGAATGGCCACTGGATATATTACATTTTTTTCGCCGGTTGTACTTAAACACTTGATGGGTCAAATAGATTAGCTGAAGTTTTGGTTTGATTGGCTCTTCCAAGTTCACTTAAATACTTGTCTGTTCAAATTATTGTACCAAATCGTCGCTGCCGGCCTCCAGTTTTCAGTTATAATAGCATCTGAAAATAATAATAATAATGTGTTTCGTGGTGCGTTTTTGTATTAACATGTACCTCATTTTTGTCGCTTCTTCGCTAACTGCCTCGTCTCGCCTGGTTAGATTATTGTTTGCTTTAGAGCTATTTTATCGAACCATATTGCTTTATGTGTTTTTCAAATTTTGGTATTCAATAATATATGTTTACGTTGAGTGCCATGAGGTTATGCTTTTTTTACGTAAACAGTTTAATATTAAATCTGGCTAGATAGGTTGTAGACATGAAGTTGGTAGTTCAGTTGGTCTTGTACGATTTCAGTAGCAACGCGGTTTATAATACCGCTATACAAATAATTTTAGTTAAAATTATTATAATTAGTGAAATTAATTTAAGGATATACAGAGAGTAAGCATTTTTATATTGTCAGGGTATTTCAAATTTAGACTGTAATTTATGCGTGGACTACAATCTGCAAAACGGGAGTTAATCCATAGGAATTCTTACGAAAAATAAATATTTTTCGACAAATATTTTATTATCTTTGCTAAGCCAGACGAAAGATAGATAGACTAGATCATTTGTGTCGCTCAATTTCGCCAGTGATTTAAATTTCTGTAGTAAAACTTGGTTTTATTGTAATGCTGTGCTGAAGGCTAGGCTTCATCATTTTTCGACATGAGTTTTCGATCAACTATTATTAATGATATATGTACTGGGAACTTTTATTTTCAGGAAAACGTTGAAAAAGACTACATCAATTGTGCAAAACGCATCGATAGTCTAATCGTAACTGTCGCATCTCTTGAGCAATTCATCGTTCAATCGATTCAACGGCCAGGTGAAAATCTTGCTGAACTCAACGAACGAATTGCTAGAATTACGGTATCGTTTTCATTAGTAATGATTGATTGCAGTATTTGCCATACTATCCATTCAGGGGCGATAAGAGTCAGCTAAGGTTAATTCTTTAACACAGACGAGGCTACTCTAAAATCGCGAAGCAGAGTATTGTATGTGGCAATGTTCATCGCGCTAGCATGGAATATGCATGGAACAGATGTGAGATATTGTAATTAGTCGGTGCTAGTTGCTTAGCTGTCAATCGTTGGTCTGACTGGTGCCGCAACTGGTCTGAATTGTTTCTTCAAAACATATTATACAATGTTATTTTCGGGAGAAAAAATTTGCTATAAAATTATAAATCTTTTAATAATTAGTTTAATTATTAACTTTGTTTCGAAAAATTTCAGTAAAAAAGATTGTGGACTATAACGCGAAAAAATATAAAAAAATTTTTAGAATATTGCCGAAATATATATTTTTTGCAAAGTCGAGTGGTCATGAAATTGTTGCTGTATCGTAAAATCGATAATTTTCAGGTTTCGCGGTGTTGTTCCATAACTTTATTGTAAGAATTTACACCTCAAGACGACATAATTGTATTAAATTTTATTAAATTCATGCATGTGTGACTATTATTAACCTTACAATTTTAACATAATGATGCCGTTTTGATTGATGTAAATTTTACTGAATTCAAAAAAAATTCCTTTTTTGTATAAGGGAACGAATGAAAAATGTTACTTTCTATTCCGCGATTTCTAAGTCCATAGTGCGTAGTAGCGTTCAAAATGATTCGTACATTATCATGTTTAGTGAGCGCGAGCTTAAGCTAGAACATAATACTGTTTGTTTTCAAAGCTGCTGCATAAATCAGTAGTATATAAAAATCACGCACTATGTAGATAAGAACTACATGCCTGCAATGAGTAAATATGCAACTTCTCAATATTTTCCGTGATCTATAAGAAGCTATAACTTTTCCACAAAATCAGGGAGCGGCGCTGGCGTGATTTTTAAAGACAGTGTCAGCTTGTGTACAATAGTGGACATTCAGCCCAATTTGAGCAGTATTTTCCACCCAATTTTTTTGTTAAAGTTGGTAAATTATTCCTTATTAATTCGTATCCGTTTGGCAAGTACTATAGACGTTTTTGATATAACGAAAATGTGGAAGCTACTTTTAATTCGAATTTTGAAATCAGTTTATCTGGTCCAGCAAACGATTTCTTGACGCGTCGAAGAAAATGAAGACTTTATAAGGGTTTGAAATACATTCGGCGCTTACTATATATTGTGAGGTCATTTTTGTTCCATAAACTTGTTTATTATTGTACGTTGTTGGGAGCAAAACAATATTTTATTATTTTATCCGATTATTTTATCAAACGATATGTGCAGGGGAATAGCCCGGAATTCCGCGGGAAGCACTACATTCTTTAGATGGGGCTAAGCTTAATCGCACGTGATTCACGTAAACGTGCTTTTCGTTGCCTGTCATCTTTCGTGGGGTTGGCACAGACAACCACGGGGACCTGCCGGACCTGGAACCTACTAAACCTTCTTGGAAACGTCCCTGGAACTATACATACATATATATGTAGGTTTATGTATATATACAAAATAAATAATAATTAATCTGGGCTCTCTTCGCTGACAATTTTGCCACCCCCCCCCGGTTCCGAACCTGTGGGCGCCCGAATTTGCCAGGGGGCATTTTGCCAATACAAAACAGTTGAAAATCGTGTCAGAAACACTGTCAAAACGCTTTTGATCGAGAGATAAAGTAAAGCAAATTTTGACAAAATTTGCGAAATGTTTGGCTTCAGAACGGAATTTTAGATCAAATTTTTTGTGCTTTGCACCGATTGGAAACAAAAAATTCCAAGAGGCGGTGGACCGGGGGAGCCCAAAATTTTGCGAGGGGGCATGAACCGAGGGGCACCTGTTCTGAACCAGGGTGAACCGAAAAATGCCAGGGGGCGCCAGCCCCCCACCCAATTTGGAGAGCCCAGTTAATAATGTTTATTTCTTCTTTTGCCTGCAGAACATTTAATTATCCTCGACGTGAATCGCCTATGGTACTATGTCTCATCGGAGTAACCAATCATCGCGCGTAATCGAGCTGCTCTTTTAATATTGATAACGGCCCATATAAATATTGATTGATTGTAATATTTGAATATTGATTGTAATTGTATATATTCATTGTATTCTTTTCCTATCTATATGTAACATCGATTAGTATTGCTGTATCAACAATGGCTAATGTACCGCTATGATATCGCGACCTCCATTTACAGAAAATATTTGACGATATCTTTTGTATGACGTGTTTAAAATACTTAACTGGTATGTTTGTGTGTGTTTTTAGGAACTTCGTGGTCAGCTACAATCGCAAGAACACGACATCAAAGATTGTCTAGCCGCAGCCGACTGTCTAACCACTGATGGTGCCGATATTTTAACTCCTGAAGAGTTTTACAATCTCCGACGACATCGTGACGAACTGTGCGATCGATTTCAAAACGCAACATTACGCGCTGATTCAATGCTGGAACGGTGCGTTAGTGATAGTAATTATTAACTATTGCCATTTTACCGTTATAGCATAGGCGGTGGTATTAATAAAGATTTCATGGCTGTGTTTTTTGTGCAGGTAATTATTACAGCCATTATTTCTATGGCGTCTTCGAGCGCTTGTAATTATAAGCCGCTATGCTCCGATACATTATTCCAAATTTTTGTATATATACTGACTTGTTCACAGAGGGGTGGGGCACTCCCCATTTTCCAAGCGCCTCTCTCCATGTTCGTGAGATTTTTCCCATGTCCGTCCCCACCCTACTCTGTCGAAGCTCCCATGTTCAACTGAATACAAAAATTTTTATGTCTGAAAATTTGTGTTTTTTGTTTGCAAATTGTTTTTTAAACATTAATTATTTATACTATTCATAATGCTAAATGTGGTTTTATAGTTTGAAAATACATGCATGGCAGTAAAACTACATATATTTAGTATTTTTGTGCAAAATTAATACCCCCATTTTGAAATTTTCCCCGAGAATGATCATGGCTGTCCCCGAAGTTCCCCCACGTTTCGGAGCGCTGTGGACTGTATACTAGGATTTATAATGCATATTGTTTGAGACTAATAACTTTTAAAGAGACTTCCACACCACGAAAAACTATATTTTTCATTAATAAACAAATTTATTCTCCCGTAACATAGTATCCTGTTGATCCGTCACTGCACTAAAACAAATTTTTATTACATCAAAGAATTAAAGATACTACATAGCTTAGTAACGGCTGAACGGATATCCATACTATTTCTACTATTGATTGCATTGAACATTCGGTACGTAATGGCAGCACCATTTACCTGTATGTCTATTTTTCCAGGAATAAAGATTGTGAAAAGACCACTTTTAGGTCAAAATCAAGTTGAATTGATTTGTTCTCATCTATAGCATGGTAATCGTTGAAGCGATGTGATAAAAAAATTTTACAGGGCAGATTTGATGGTATTTGATTTCGCATCGGCAAGCATAATATAAAGGCTATTGCTCCCCTGGCAAATGAATAATATAATATAGCAAAAACTTCCAATCTTGTGTCAAAATCACTTAAACAGTGCTGTTATAAATTTCGTGACTAACTGCCGATATTTGTTTAAATTTTAAATTTTTAAAATTTTAAATTTTTTGTGCACCCTTGGGTTCTATATCATCAGTATTTTCCAATGTATAGTGGGAACTTTAGGGAATTGACAAAAACATTATTTTTGGACCTATATGCGTGTATTTTACTGCTATCCTTTTATTGCTTTAAAATTTTTGGTTCTATTTAATCAATAGTTAAATTGTGCTCTCACCGCTTCTGGTACAGGTGGATACTGTTGATCTTATTTTAGTTTGAGATTTAGTTTGACGTAATGTGCAAAAACATCCGGGTAGGGGGGGCTTCGCGCCTACCTAAAGCGCCCAAATAGAGATTTCAAGCTTCCAGATGAGAGCTATCGTCTAAGTCAATGCGCCCAGACAATGTTGAGAAGCGTGTAACACACAAAACTCAATAATGGACATTCTCAAATTTCACCACTGTCACGCCTAGCAACAATTAATTGCTTCTCTGGTTTGACGTACTGCACTAAGGATTCAATTCAATCAGCTTATTATGTACATATCGGTTGCGATATGTATCTAAGTATTACTAAGAGTCCATTAGGGAAGAGGATGACACTTCCCTTCACTCATGTGTAAACCCGTGTTTGATGACGTGGGCGTTTTCGGCCTGACCCCCAGTTTTTTTTTTGGGGGGGGGTCCGAGTTATTATTACTCAGAATCTGGGGGTCAGTGCATCTTGACCCCGCGAATAAACTGGGGGGGTTCAGGCCGAAAACGCCCGCGTCATCAAACACGGGTTTACACGTAAGTGAAGGGAAGTGTCATACTATTCCCTAATGACCTCTTGGTATTACTAATGCTTGGTACTGTCTATTTAATTTATTATTAGCAACTATGAACCCAAAGATCCCAACGAAGCATTTAGTATTGGGTCACTAGATGGGCTGCTGTTTGTTGCCAACACTGATTATTGCTTTGAGCTCTATGGCTAGTAACTGCTTCAATATGGCCGCAACTAGGGCTAGCTAGGAAATTTAGTCTTATAATATACAAACAAAAAGTTAATTGCATGTTTCACTCTGTATTAGCGATTTTGGAAATTCAATGCCTCGCGAATAGTTTATGTGTTGCCATAGCTAAGGAGACTAAGTAGACTCTATTGTTCATAATTAGCGCACTATATGGCGCGAAATAAGTAATGCATAATAATGTTCATGGCTTGAAATATTAAAGTCAAATAAAATTATTGGTTTCAAACTAATAATTGTCCTTGTTTTAGGCTTCAAAAAGCTGCAGAATTACGGCAGGAGTTTGATAATCGGGTTACAGCTTTCAGCCGGTGGATGGAGTTAACCGATGGACGTCTCAGCGACCTTAATATTGCGTCCGGAGATTTAGAACGTTTCGAAAAATATCGCGAAGATTCTAAGGTTTTATTAGCTTAAACTTTGCGTAATTTATATAGCAGCTATGTAACATTTCGTTCGGTGTTTATCGTAGAATTTAGCCGTTTTTAGGTATGACTGACATGACGGAAGGGTAAATACATAAAATTTCATATAACTTGCAATTTTTCTTGATTTAATCGTCTTTTACTAGATTTATTGCCAAATTGTATTAACTTAATAGATAATTATTGGCTCTACATGTATTGGACATTTTATATCAACTAGTTCAACTGTAATTTATTATCTGGCGTTTTGACAGAGAGGGTGAAGCTCAGGATTTTTTAACATCCTAGACGTTTCTGCGGTTCCCTCACTTCATAGTTCCTTCAACTTCACCCACATAAGCCAAAATTACTTCCAGGTAGTGTTTTAAGGTAACATCGAAAATTATTGTCCCAACAAATATAGGGTTATAACAAAACTTACAATAATAGAGATTCTATTTAGCGTAATTAATGATAAATTTATGATTAAAATGAATCGGTTGAGATTAAATAAGCGTTTTGATAGGAAAATAAATATGCAACAAAATAAAGGTATACTGGATGTAAAGGTATGGAAAACACGATAAGATGCAAAATTATAAGATCCCAGTTAAGCTACGGAGAAGGCAGATTTGTTTTGTGTGCGAGTCCGTTTTAGGTGCGTACGCCTTGGGTTATTTTTATCAAAGTCAGTTCAATGTACAATCGGAAAACGAATGTCCGTGTACAATCACGATTTTACCTTATGTACGAAGACACGATATGCGATATAGCACCGCATGGACCCCACCTTTTGACCATAATTTACTGTTCACTCTTTAGTATTGCTATTTAGTGACAGCGTAGACTTGGAAAGGTGATTTCAATCGAGGTTTTGCCGCGTACTTTGATACACTTGTAGATCTTGAACAATGCTATGCGATTCGGAATGGGATACGATTTGATGAACGTGAAAAAGTGTGCAAAATCAGTAAATGTACGAATCCTGACCACGAATATTATTGCACTAATTTAGTTTGTAATTTGGACAATATAACAACCATTTTGTACACACCGAGAGTGGTCTCGCACTTTATAATCGCTAATACCACGATGGCAATGCGTGAGTAAACTTAACCTGCGCCCGCTGACTATCCTATTTTGTTATTTGCAAAAAGTAATTGTGTTACCGCACTCTATCACCAGAAGCAAAAATTTGCTGTTTTCTGTTCGCGAATATTAAAATTGTTTGCGAACGACATTTTATCGGTTTGCATTACCGAGGGTTATGTTCGCGAACATAATGACAAAATACAGGACCCTTTCGTTTATGCCGTCGCATTTACATTGAATTTGTTCGCGAACAGAGACGAATCCTAAGTGAAAACTAGTAATTGTCGTAGAACTGTTATTGATCGATTGCGAATCACTACTTCTGGGCTAGCAATGAATCGAAATTCTCTTTCTTACTTGTTCGCTAACTATGGATGTGGATTCGACATCGGGTTTTACAAAATAGGATAGTTAGTGGGCGCAGGTTAAGTTTAGTCGCGCATAACTGTAATCTAAAATGTATGTATATTTATTTATTTAGAGAATATCTCACGAAATTACTGCCAAACAAGTCGACTTAAATGCGTTAACCGATCTGTCGTATTATCTTCAAGAAGAAATTAGGGTATGTTTTTACAGTATTATTATTAGTTGCAACGTTAAGTGATTATCCAAAAATTTGTAGCCAAGCAGCTGTGAGTAATCTTGTGCAATAATAGTGACTCGCATCGCTTCTAGCATACCTCAAATAATGGCGGTAGGCTGTCTTTATGTCATTATCATAAGTACGCACGTGTCAAATAAGATGTATACACTGTATGGCCTTGAAAAATGATAAATTTTGGCTAGTTGGTTTGTGTGGCTTGCGACTTTATTTATTTTTAGGTGATAGAGTATAATTTGTGTATTGTAACACAATGTCTTGAGGTGGTTCAGATGACGATTTATTAATATTGTACTACTTCTATACAGACGTCTAATTACACATATGTTGCAATTTAGGCTTTTGTTGACGATCTCAACCGTATGCGAACTGGTCTATCGAAACCTCTTTCAGCAATAGAATTTAATCGAGGAGTGAATAACGATTCTTCAATTCGATCTGCAGTTGAAACGGTGACGGCCAACTATAATCGTCTTGTTCTGAAATCGGTTGATCTCGTCGGGCTGCAGGAGAACATTTATGCACAACGTACGGCATATCACGACAGTTTTCGGGCAGCTCAGGAGTGGTTGGGCAAAGTTGAGGCGGATGCTGCCAGCTTATTCCGAGGCAGCTACATTATCGGTGACGAGCAAGCGAGCTCGGCCGAAATTCAGAGTCAGCTTAACGTGGCGACGGAGCTGCTTGAACGCGTGGTCAAAAAAGTAAATGTAGCCAGTGCTAGTTCGTTTTAATCATAAAATGTTCGGAATAATTGAACTAAATGTAAGGATACAGAATTGGTTTGAAAAATTATAAACTGCTCATACTGCAGGGAGCTATAATGGTGATAAAATATTGGTATCATTGATCAAAATGTGAGAACACTGTTCGAAAGTCTTTGATGTTTGCTGCTGCTTTATCGAAAAAAGGCCCTGTTGTTTTCTGTGCAGAATATGTATGTATACTTGCTTTAAGACTTGTTTGCCTGGCCGTGAGGTCACTCTTCTTTGTTATTTTTAGTAGCTTAATTTCGATATATAGTGTTTTTGTGTAAACCGACATTTTCGCAAAGGATACTTGACGAAAGAATTTATTACACCTGCAGGTTCTCCGCGCGCTGTGAAATATTTCGAAACCATACGAAATCTAGAATTGGAGTTGTTATAGCATTAACGCATATAAACTCTGGCAAATAATTTTGAATTTTGCAAAACCTGAAAATGTTCGAATTTAAATATTTCGGAAGTCTATATTTTGGAAAGCTGAATTTTTTAGGCTACTTTTTATTTCATACTTATGCTCTGTTTTGATAATAATTATTTTAATGTTATGATTATTGCTTATTACAAAACTTATTTATACAGTCGTAGAAAGAAGCAACTCGACAAATTTTTTGTTTGACAGACGAGCAATAACTATGGCTCCTATGGTTGACTCCTAAGAGCGTCGACCCCATTTTGGGGGTTCAAATGATAAAACAGGTCTTAAGGGTCTTTTCCACAATCTGAAAACATGGGTATAGGCTTTCTTTCGATCGTTACTAAGGCTCTGGCGTCTGTTGTTGCCGTAGAATATAGGCGTCTTGCGAAGCCAATATTAGGGAGTATAATCGGGTTTTTTGTCCGGCAGAGACTGTTCGAATCAGGTTTCAATCTGCAAAAACGGCTAATTCACTGTCTTCCTTTTGGTGCTCTATTTGTGGATTTTGGTGCGATATTTAATTCAGTTCATCGCATCCTCCCTGAACAGTTTAGCGTCAGTTGGGTATTCCACCGAAGCTCGTTCACGTCATGCAGTTATGTATTCCGAAGACAACACGTCAGTGACACAAATTGACTATTTATAATTTTTAGAGGATCACATGTTTCGATCCTACGCCTCTGCCAAGGTTTGTAACCTAAAATGTTGGAAATTAGAATTGGCTAAACCCAGATCGGTTTTGTGAGAATTTGAGTATATGGAATCACCTCATAAGACAAAGCTAAGCGCGCAACAATATACATTCTATGGTCCAATAATAATTTTCGATAAATCATTGACTTATTGAAAATTTTTGCGTTTCGCTAGAATATCGCATCATACAGTCAATTATTTTCCACCCACACTGTTTTATTGTCTCCTACATATTTTTATTTTCGCCCAGTTCAACGGCCAACGGAAATTTTGAAAAATACCGTGATTATAAACAAATGGCACAAGAAGCTTCTTACGTGTTTTCGTAATCAACGATATTTATTATGTGGCATCTCCATTCGCAGAAAATTTTGCCGCGAGGCATGAACCGGGGAGGCCCTGGTCCGGAACTGGGGGCCCCGAATGTTGCCAGGGGGTGTGAGCTGCCCTCCCCTGGCTTAACCGGGGAGTTGAAATTTAAAAATTTTGTAAAATTTAATATTTTACAGCGAAAAACGCTACAATTGTTAATAAATTGGCGTAGAAACATTGAGGTTAAAAGCAAGTTTTCAAACAATTTTTGTTGAAATTAGTAAAATTTTTAATTTCGGAAAGAGATTTTTGTAAAAAAATTTTGCCAATTTTTATGTCATCTGGGGATGTTTTACCGGGGAAGCCAAAACTTTTTCCAGTGGGTTTTTTGACCTGAGAATTAAAAATTCTGCTAGAGGCTCACTACCGTGGGCGCCGGTTTTTTGCCAGGGGGCACTGAAAATTTGTAGGGGCCCCACTCTCCCCCAACTTTGGAAAAGCCAGAATATGATTGCTGCACGGCGTTCTCGAATATACATTTGTGATTTTTGATGCCACCAAGATAATTATTACTAAAAAATTAAGCAATAAATTTGTAATACCTCAATTTCGTTCTAGCTTTCTCATTTTGTGTTCGGTCGGTTCAAGACAAATCATCCGTTTAAAACATAAGTAATTTAGTGTTCGGAACAGACACTAAATTCTTATTTTATGTAGGATCGTAGAAAGTTTAATTAATACGAATCCAAAATTATTAATAGCAACAGTTGTCTTTTTATTCTCTTTAGTCTATAGATACGCTTAACTTATGTAGTGGCTTAAATTTGACATGATCTAAAATCATCTGAAATTCAGAAAGTCGTGGCCTGACGTACAAGTAACATGATGAAAAATTTCCGTTTTGCATCGAGTGACTATTGTGATTAATATTTTATTTATTGATTTTAGGAACATACAGTGAGCACTGTTAAACAACTAAGTAACGAATACCTGGCAAGCCTCGCTGGAAAACCGATGTTTTCCAGCATTGAAAAAACTGTAACCGTACAGTGCAATGAACTCGATGCCCGTTATTCAAATATCAAGGAACGTCTCTCATCCCATACCGATAGTTTGCAAGCGTCGATGGCACATTCTCAAGGACTTAATGATGCCATTTCCAGTTTTGCTTCGTGGTTGGAAAGTGTTGAGGCAAAGCTGCCACCCGAAAATGCACCACGGCCGTTGTTTTTATCGGAGCAAGCTTTAGAGCAGCAAGTAGGTTCTTCTTTGGCTTAACAATGTTGGAAATTTTTAATGTTGCTATTAAAATTTTGTCTGATAAACCAATGCAAACGCACTCCTGAAGGCATCATGACCGATTATCTTTCGTATTCGCAGTATGAAATGAGGATTCTTTATCGTATTCGTAATCATGGGGAACATGGGATCTCCGCACCAACCCCTTCCCCGTTGTGGACCGGACAGTTTAATAACACCGATCTTGATGAGGGCGGGATGCTTTAATCGCATTCTATTTTAATAATATTTAGGTCATTATCAGTTATATAGAATGCTAGATACTGTCTACTACCTCATCACCTATGGTTTTAATATGTAAGCAAAGCAGCCATAGTTCGATAAGCAGCTGTTGTTCTAACATTGATTGGTCTGGCGTTTCAATGGTCTCTGAACTGAAATAGTGAAATCCATGTTTATGACTTATATAGTTCAGTTGCCCAAATTTGTATCAGTATTACGAGCAAAGTTGATAAAATTATCATCAGTTTCACTGAACTAGTTGAGTGTTTGTTAACTGCCGACAAGCTTTGCTGAAAGAACGAACTCTACGCAACCCCATTGCTGTAATGATGCAGTTTCATTGCCAAATTTAGTATTATGCATTGTCAATTCTATAGTAGTAAACAAAAATTCCGGCTTCACATTAATTTTAAGCAAATAATGTATAAAGCCTAATTTATCAGCATTTTGTTTTTACCAACTTTGTATGGCATCCGAGTTGTTTTTTTCAGGGAAAGTAAAACGAAATTATTGTATCAAGATATGAGTGCAGGTAACACGTAACACTCAATATCAAGGTAACACTCATATCAAAATTGGTAATACCATAACAAAATAAAACAGTAACAAGTTAACAGATAAACTCTTGGCAGAATAGGATAGCTCAGTACTCGGTGAAAAAAATTCCAGCCGAGCCCATCAATATTTTGATTAGAGATATGTGTTTCATAACACACTTCGACATGGAAGAATCAATAAGATCGGCGCAGTAATACATCGCTTTGAAAATTTTATAGCGTCAAAAAAGTGTCTTCCAAGCTATCGAAGTCTTACAAATAAGATTTTATTGTGGTTTTAGCTGCGTGAACAACAATTACTTAAATGTGATATAGCAACTCATCGGTCAGTGTTAGATACGATGGCTGACGATTGTCGACAACTTTCAGCCGGTACAAGTGCATCCAACCTCAAATCAAAACTCACTGAACTTGAAGAACACTACCGACGTGTTAGTGAGAGGTGTAATGATTGGGGCGATTCGCTACTAAAGGTTAGTTTTATTTTTGGCAAATGGTTGTTAGAATTTAAGCTCTCGGCTCTAGATTCGAGCCTGCCATGATATGTGAAGAGCCGAGTAAGAGCCTAAGATGTGTCTAGGAGAGCCGAACCGAGACTATAGTATCCGGAAAAGCTACGGTCGACGTGGTTAAAAGCTTTTTCTAAAACAACGAATATAATCGTAGCTGCCATGTATTAGTGCAATAGTCAACCAATAGCAAGAACAGCCGAGATAACATCGACTCGGCTCTTATAAGTTCCAAAATAGCAAAGCAAATAGATATCTATATATTATTATGTATCGTAACATATTATGTATCGTTTGTATATTACTGGCTTCTCCAAAGTGGGGACTGGCATTTCTTGGAGACCCTTGGCAAAAAAGACGCCCCTCCTCTCTGGTTGGGGCCCTCTGGCAAAATTTTGACTCCCCCGTCCAAAAACACCACCTGGTAAAATTTTTGGTCCCCCCCACGGTAAAAAACACCCTTCATCTGACATAAAAAACTGACAAAATTTTTTACAAAAATCCTCTTTCCGAAGTTAATATTTTGCCTAATTTCAGTAAAACAATGCTTGAAAAGTTGCTTTTAACATCAATAATGATGTTTTTGCACAGTTCATGGGCTTATTTATTAACAGTTTTAGTGTTTTTGCTGAAAAATATTAAACTTTAAAAATTTTTAAATTTTGACCCCAGTTAAAGACAGCCCCCAAGTTCACACCACTTGGCAAAATGTGGCTCCCCCAGTACCGAACCAAAGGGCCCCCAGTAGATGCCCGTGGCAAAAGTTTCAGCGAATTGAAATGCCAGTATTATGGTCTCTTTTGAAACGGAAACGTTTATTATTAGGAGCCTAAGAGGCAAGCCGAGCCTAAATTTCGATCGAAAGAGCCGAGGGCAGCGAACCGGACACAATTCGCGAAGAACCAACCAGAGCAAGTCGCGCATGGTTCCCGAAGAGCCGCGCCGAGCCATATCCTAAGATCTGGCTGTAAGAGCCGAGCAGGACATAATACAGCAAAAATGCTTCGTCCTTCAATTTTGTGTTACATTTGGGCTATCGTGAACGCTGCGGTATTGAACCGTCATATAACCGTTATGCTTGTGTTAGCAAGTTGGCTCGGAAGTAATTATCAGTATCTTCGTTTAAAAATTATAAATTGTTATATAGTTTTAGGTATAATTATTTATTGATTTCTGAAAGGGTAGTAACGATCGACATTCATTGTATTATGCTTTTAATAAAAATCTGTAATATTGCATAATTATTGTTTATTTATCTTAATTTTTATAGTATGATAACATGCAAGGGCTAGACAAAAATATTACGCCTTTATTGGTTCATGTTTCAATTTTGCTCATTTAATAAAATATATTAATATTTTATTAAATTAATAAAATATATATATTACAAATTAAAATTTTATTAATTAATTATATAATTTTATTAAATTAATAAAATATATCACAAATTAATAAAATATATTCCTAAATTCGATATTATGTTTTTACAACACCGAGCCATTTTCCGGGCTATTAAGATTAAACCCTATGATAAACTAAACTACTCTAAAGGACTGTTAAACTATTAAACAGACTGTTATACGCTATTAAAGCTAAACTACTCTAACTAAACACGGAAGTTTGACAGGTCCAGAGGTCCGATAAATAGTTTCTGTGTAGTACCAAGAGAATTTAGGGGAATAATATTACACTTTCAAGCACTCTAAATATGATATATGGATGAAACGGACGTAGTCCCACATTATAGTGTTAGCATGCTGGGAAGTATCATATTCTTCCCGTATGCACTCTTGTTAGAACTTACTGTTGATCGAGCGACAGTCATTTTTGGCGAGTAGTGCAGACATGAACTGATACATAATGCATTAAGCGCGGATGCCGCAAACTTTGACACATTTATGATGAGTGCCGAGAATGAGAGTGGTTTTTCGAGCGAACGAGCAGTGTTATTGTGCCAACATCCAGCGTACTGTGATTGTTTCTGGATGGCACTGTAATTTCGTTTGGACGTTGACTGATGCTGGTACAATTTCGCGCGGGCATAGGCTTTAGGTGCAAGCAAACTGAGTGCGTTTAAGGTTTCAGGTCATGAGTCCAAGGTTGTATATTTAACAGTTATGTGCTTTGTTTTTATTACAGGCGGATTCGATGCTAGAAAATTGGAACAATTTGGCAAATAGTCTGTCTAGCTGGCTTGAAACGACAATTTTAAAACTGACATCGTTAGAATTTGCTCGTTCTGATTTGGAAATTTTTAGTACGGAAGTTGAGCGAATATCATTGGCACACAAAGAAAAGGTAAAGTAAAATTTTCGTAAAATATCGTTAATAATTTTATTATGCCGAATTGAAAGATTTTTCAATGTATACATACATATAGAAAATACACATCCTCGATGTTGTTAGTTAGTTATGTTAGTTTGTTAGTTACTGATGTCCGCCGTTTAAATGAACAGATGCGCTAAATACTTGAGTTATACATTCTCATAGGGCGATATGAGGGTTAACACCTGTTGATTGGGCCGCCCTCGCCACCCAACGCTCGTGCAGCCCCCACGGCCCATTCGCGGTGCAGCAGGCGCTGAACCATGGGCGCCGCTCCGTCCCACCATAGACAGACTGGCTGACATCCCCACCTTGAACGCCGAAGGTCTCTCCCCGCACCCGCCCTTGGGACCCCGTACCTTGAACATGTATGACAATACTATATGATTATACTGGTCGTAAACCCCATTGTTTTTTATTTCTATGTAAACTCTTTTAATTTGAATTAAGTATGAAAAGTTTGATAATTGAAATCTCTGTTGCCATGGCTGTGAATAACAAAAAAGCATTAGCGTTCAGAGACCCGTAAATACTATAGCGTCTACTGTTGTCGAACATCTTTCTACTAAAATTTTTATATTAAATGACGTTAATAGCGCAATTATCCTTTTGACAAATAAGGAACAACCATGGTGTACACACCTAAAGTGGACTCACGCATTACATGTTGTTTGTATGTGGGTATATTATTTACCTGGGCTCTCCATTCGCGGAAAATTTTGCCAGCGGGCATGAATTGGGTGTAGGGGCTAATTCCGATCCGGGGGCCGGCCGATTTTTATAAGAGAAAAACCGTTAAAATCATGTTAGAAACACTGCCTAAACAATTTTGATGGAGAGAAAAACGACTTTGATGCAAGTTTTGAAAAAAATTTGCGAAATTTTTTTGGCTTTTAGTACAAAATTTGATCAAATTTTATGTACTTTGGGCTGATTGGAAACAAAAAATTTATCAGGAGACGATAAACCACGAGGAGCCCAAAATTTTTCCACGGGACGCGAACCGGTGGGCATTCGGTTTTTGCCAGGGGACACTTGAAAATCCAGAGGCCCCCAAATTTGGATAGCCTAGTTTACTGGCTAAAGGTCACTCTAGTTGACTACGAATACAGCAAAATGGTCATTGTAGGATATAACGATAGCTACTATATATAATATTTATATTTAATTCTATTGTTGTTTGTTATGGTACCCGGACAGCTATTAAACCAGAGCATAAAGCTAAATTGTTCATGCTGGCAAGCCAAATTTTCGATTTTTAAAGGAGGGTGACTTGTACCGTCTACGAAGACTACACGATGATCTTTTGTCGCTACCTAACGTTACCGAATCTACCAGTGTATCTGTACGCGACCGGATGCGGCAGATTGAAGCACAGTGGGCCGAGCTTGACGAACGACTACGTGAACGACAGCGTCAGCTTAGCGAACGACAGCGGGCACACGACAGATTTACACGCCAACAAACGAAAGTTGAAGACTATCTCACGCGCACGGAAAAGAAAACAGAAAATGGACTGAGACAGGTCTCGGTTGATCTCAGCGATATCGATAGCTTGGCGAAGGATGTTGTAAAGGTATTAACCTAAAACAATAATATATCAATATTTAGCTTCATAAAATAATGATAAATAAAGTATGATTAAAATGGGATTCTATTTTCTCCGGTATCATTTTGGGAATTTACAGTTTTGTTTCAATTTTCTCGAGCATTTAAAGGGTTAGTCAGAACGTAGTGTAGCATAGTGGAGATTGTGTGTTGCAGGGGTGAATGTTTTTTAATTCTGTCTGTTTGTGTGTGATCGGTCATAACTCGGGAACGACTTAACAGTTTTTCATAATATTGGGCTCATTCGGACAGGCATAGTCGATTTACCGTGTACATCTCTGGGATCAGAGGTCAAAATGTGATTTTTATTCTATTTTAGTACCATTCACGGAAGCGAGGTTTATTTTATCTCAACTTTTAAATTTTTTCTCTGGTTGTTTTATTTCATAGTAAAATGATTAATACCGATGCCTCCTTTTTGTTTTTCTATTAAGGCTCCGATTCTGGAGTTTTATGGTGTATGAGGCATGGCACCCTCATGGTTCCTCGACCCAAAATTAGAAAATTGGTTCTGACGTCCTCGGCGGCTGAAAAGTTTAACTTGAGGTCTTCGGGCATGGGAAACTCATTGCCGGTGTGGGTTTTACTCTGCGACCCGTGGTTCCGTGGGTACGGTGGTATGGCGCCCCTTGGTTCGGGGTCAGAGGTCAAAATGAAAGTTTTTATCCCATTTTAATACTCTTCACGGAAGCAAGGTTATTTTTAGCCTAACTTTTGAATTTTTCTCTGGTTTATGTTATTTCATAATAAAATAATAAGTGCCGACGTCTCTTTTTTTGTTTTTCGATGACGGCTTCGATTCTGGAGTTAAGGCGGTTGAGGTATGGCACCCTCGTGGTTCATTCACCCAAAATTCGAAAATTTGTTTTGACGTCCTAGGCGGCTCAAAAGTTTCACTTGGGGGTTTTCGGGCATGGGAAACTCATTGCCAGTGTTGATTTTACTCTGCGACCCATGGTTCCATGGGTACAGGGGTATGGCGCCCCATGGTTCAGCGACCCAAAATTTTCAATTTTATTGTGACGTCCTTTGAGGGTGATAGCTTGCACTTGGGGTTTTCGGGCATGGGAAACTTATTGCCGCTGTTAGATTTGTTCTAACTTGTGCGGTATTGTGTGATGTCCACATATAACTTATCAACGTATGCTATCTAGAGCTGACTGGCTGTGCATGCAAAAGACGTAGGTGTACCTATGCTTCACTACGTTCTGAAATCTCGATGAGTTACCAGTGTAATAATATTTTGGTTCAACAGTTTACCCTGATTGCACTTGTTTTGTAACGTCACGGCAATAATAAGTGCATAAAATAAAACGCCAACAAAGGTTAGAACGTTCGTTTACAAACGAACGTAAAAGTAAACAAAATTTGTCGTATTTCAGAAAGAATGATTTTTTTTCGTTTATGAACGAACGTAAAGGCAAATGAACGTTGAAAAGTTCGCTTATAAACGAATATTGCTGCTTTCGGTATTTGTGCACTTATTTTTGTCCGTGACTGTATTTCTTATCGCAGTATTTCATTTCCGTATTCATTTATAATCCGCTGAGCTAACTTTAAACTGGCTTCTACAAACAACCAAAATTATACCTGGGATCACGAGTTGGGGGTTCCCCATTTCGGAACTGGAGAGCCCAAAATACCTTGAATACGATTCCCACTAAGTTCAGCTGGGGATCTTCCAGCTGAACTGAGGTACATAATGAATTGTAACTGTTGGAAAACGTTAAAACCGTGTAACTTAACAACATACACATTGCAATTGTGGTGAAATAAATAGGCAATTTTAGCGATTTTTGAACCCTCAGGGTAAAATTTTGGAATTTTTTTAGTCAAACTCAGGAAAAATTTTAACCCATCACAGAAAAATTCGATAATGTTAGCCGTGCAGGGGGTATGAACTGTGGAGGGGCCAAAATTTACCAGGCGGCATGAACTGGGATACCTGGGGAGGTCGAAATGCCCGGAGACCCTCTCCCTATTTGGAGAAACCACATAAATATGTTTACTTATTTTATAATGATCTTTTGCAGCCACTTCTGGAAGAACACTCAAATTTTAAGCCGGAAATGGAAGAATGTCAACGACTTGGCAATGCTTATCTAACGATTATACATCCTGTCGCCGGAAAATTTGTTAGCAGCAACAGTAGGTGTTGCTTTGTTAAACATAATCATTTTCTGACTTATGCAATTTTGTGTTATTTGATTTCCCTAATTAAATCATCTTATACGTAAGTCACTAGAGAAGGATATTTGAATTAGATTGTGGGGACGAGTTTTCGTATAAATGGTTGAAAAAAACAGTTAGCTTTCCCAAACTACCTGCAAAGCACCAGGGGGAATCGAATTGCGTTTCCCCAATTCGAACTGAAGGCACTTAGGGGCAAAAAATCGATTTCTGCTTTCCAACTGGGGTCTCCCGAGCCCAACTCGGAGGGGTGGGGCTAGCTGATTGACAGTAAATATACAATAATAATGCACATTATATAATGAATCCATATCGACTTAAGGCAAGTATAGTGTGTTTTATCCCCAGGTTAAACATTGTTGAGGTGTTTTCTAAATTCACAAGAAAAAACTGACATATTTTTGCCTCGAAGAGAAAAATTGTCCTATTATTTTTAGGTTGCAGAAAAATACCTGGGGAGCTGAAATGGGTGTGCCGGGCACTTGACTGAGCCCGAAATACCTATAAGGGGCATCCTACATGGGAAAGCTTGAGCAGATGACCTGTAGTTGTGTGCTGAAGGACTCACGAACTTGCACGCATTGACTTAAAAGAATTCCTATTTTTGATGTTTCGATATTCACATTTCGGACGAAACTTTTGATATTAATTTCATGAGACATCTTACTCGTAGAAATTCTTAGAATAAGACATCAGCAGTCAGATGTGTTTGCCGAAATTGTCGATAGTATTATAAACATTTTTAAAGCAGCTTTTCAAGATACACCTGTTTCGTATTAAGCAGGTTTTCTTGCGACGCTGTGCTTTCAGCACTGCACACACAGATGTTTACAAGTTCTTCGTTTTATCGTTTGTCATCTGCCTTTCCCAAACCGTCTTCAAAGTACCTGGGGTAACCGAACTGGGGCCCCAAGACGAACTGGGTGACGAGAAAGTGTGTTTCCTCCGAGTCGAACTAGGGGGCTCACCGGCAAATGAACTGGTGACTGAAAAACGCGAAAATAGCATAAAGACCTTATTGACAGTAAATAGGTATATAATAATGATAATGCATATTACATATGTAGTGAAACCATATCGCCAGACTGCAATTATAGTGGTTTTAGCCCAGGGTTTTTAAGCCAAAGAAGGAAAAACTGGCGTATTTTTGCCTCGCAGAGATAAATTTGTCTGTTTTATAGCCCTTTAGAACAATACCTGGATGCGGCACTGAGCTGTGGAAACCAAAATATAGGTATGCGGCATGAACTGGGGGCACTTGGGGATGTCGAAATACCTAGCCCCTTCCTCCGTGGGAGAGCCAGATCATAATCATGGCTTGCGTCTTCGTGTTTATTTCAGACAGATGCGTGTATTATGTACTGATTTTTATTTGTACTGAAAAGAAAATTTGACACCTTCTTTGTGGTTTATCCTTAGATCTCCCTCTGATAGATCGTTTGAATATCTTTAATGCCATTTTGATTTTCGCACAACTTTTTTGTGCACTAACAGAACCACGGTTTGAGTAAAGTGGATTGAATTTTAGTAGTTTTTATGTTTTAGCTCAATTTCGAAAGTACTTACTGTTCGCATATCATACCTCTTGAATAGTGCAGTTTAAGTGTATTTTTCTGGCTGCTTCAAACAACCAAAATGATACCTGGTGCATGAGCTCGTGTCTCCAGTTCGGAACGGGGGAGCCGAAAATACCTGGGAGCGATTACCTCCAGTTCATCTGGGTGTCCCCCAGTTCTACGTAAAAATTTCTTACTTGACAATTGTGCTTACTAAAGGTGGCTTCTCCAAAGTGGTGGGTTGTAGGGACATTGGAATTTTTCGGTGCTCCGTTGGCAAAAAACGGACGCCCTCCGGTTGCCCCCTTAGAAAAATTTTGGCTCCCACGGCAAAAAGCTTATGGCAAAATTTTTGACTTCCTCATGTAAAAACACTCTCCAGTGACATAAAAAATTTGACAAAAATTTTAACAAAAATCCCTTCCCGAAATTAAATATTTGATTAATTTCAGCAAAAAATGGTTCCAAAGTTGGTTTTATCAATAAAGACGTTTTTGTACCGTTTCTGAGCTATGTTTATTAAGAATTTTAGCATTTTTATTTAAAGAATATAAAATTTTGGAACATTTTAAATATCGACCCCCTGCCACCCCAGTTGGCCCCTGGTCCAAACCACCCCCTCCATGTTCATGCCCCCAGGCAAAATTTTCAGCGAATGGAGAAGCCATAAAAAAGAAAGTTTTTGATTTTTAGCCCCATCAGGAGAAAATTTGTGGTCTTTTTAGCCAAAAGTAGGAAAAATTCACATATTTTTAACCCGGTAGCCAAAAATTTGGTGATTTTTAGTGGACCAGGAAAGTATTTGGGGGACCTAGGGGTCATAAACTGAGGGAAGACCAAAATTTATTTGGTGGCATGACTTGGGTGAACCTGAAAGTAGGTCAAAATACCTGGGGGGGGGAGGTTCCTCTGTTTAGAGGAGCCACTTTATCATTGCAATAAGTGGGAAAACTTTTAAAATATGTTGATTTTAAATCTAGAACCCGGTGGTATAACGACAACTTTGGTGTCTGGCACAGCAACATCAACATCAGCTACAACAACATCGAAGCTTACAGTCAGCTTATCTCGGCGAACAAAAGAGCGCCGTTCGATAATGGCAGCTGGAGAAGATGTAATATCGCAACTATCGCTCCAGCGTACTGACACAAGCGTCGAGGATGGCAAAAGTCCTGACTCTGCGGTTTCTAGTGGATTTAGTTCTTACGATAACGTGGCCGCGTCGGACGGTGTGTTTCTGGTTGTCGTGTATTGTTAATACTAATACAACTACATGCTTAAAATTAAGTCAAGTTCATGCGTTTAGCTAGTTTGTGTTTTTTGAAGGTAAAGGTTTGGTTCTTTTATTGCGATGTCAATGTGAATATTACTAGTTGTTTTGTCTCATCGCCAAGGTTGTGAATACGGAGAGTGTTGAATTATGTAATTTAGAGAGATAAACATAGCTACATCCAGCATAAACTTACGAAATAAGCCTAATATCAGCCATGTTGTTTTAAAAATTTTGAGATGTACTCTCTTGTTTACCCATCATGTGTAGTTTATAAAGGGTGAATTGTTAAATTGCGAAAATATTGACTTTATGTACATTTTGGGTCTCACTGGTCTATTCAAAAATCTATTTTGAGTCAACTCTGCTGCAGCATAAATAACGACAATAGTTATTGAGCGGAGCTCGGCGAAGCCGAGCGAAGCGTTTTTATTTTCTGTCTGGGAGTAAAAAGGTCGATGTCCGTCCGTTCGTTCGGTCCGACGGATCTCAAGAACCACTGAACCGACTTGAAAAAACTTTTTTGTTTGAAAGCCTATGTCAAAGTGTGCACCTGATATTTGGGATTAAAAAATTTTGATTGGTTAATTAGTAATTAGCTAATTAGCAGGGAATAACCGGAACCGAAATTTACCGGAACCGGAACCAGTAACCGGAACCGTCCATTTAAACCGGATCCGGAACCGGAACCGGAACCGGAACCTGGTCTTCGAAATTTATATATAGTAAAACAGATGATGGAAGAAATGAAGGTATAGTGGATTTAAAATGCATTAAAAATAACTTTTACATTAAATTTAATATATTGCGATGGTATTATTGCCTTTCTGAAACTTTAAAGAGACTGAGGAAGCTAATAATGTTTATTTATCGATCAAATATGTCGGTTTTTGGACATTCAGAGCAAAAAATGTCTTCCACTATACACCACTGCGTATACTGCGTCAAATCGAATGTGCTTACAAAGCTTGGAGCGTAGAATACACACTTTCGCTCTGTCTCCAGTCGCCTCCCTTTACTACACATACGTTTGTTGCATGTTCTTCTGTAGCAAACTTAAAATTATTGGTTTATGTGATTCTAAGATAAAATAATAGATAGAAGGTAATTTTCTGATCAGTGGTCAGAGACACTGTTTAGGCTAGCGTTGGACAAACAGTGCCCGTCAGTTAGATGATAATGATGATAAATTTCTAATCAGAATGCTATAGATGAGACACACTGTGATCCTGCTCGCACAGTTTCAATAAATACAGTTCATTGCCAAGGAAGCAGTTTCTGCTTGCGTTGCAGATAACGTTACTTCAATTTCACCTGATTTACAAAGTTTAAAGCGCACCGGCTGGTGCTTGACGCAATTTATGTTAGCCAAGCATAGGCTAAGTACTTCTGCGTAAGCCACACTCTGTTACCGAATTGGACCGGTTTAATTCAAATGTATCCCACAGACTTCTGGATGTGTAAAATAGCTGCTACAAGCATCGACCTGGCTTTGATTTAACAAACTCCTGCAGGTAATTATGAAAAATTCCTGTCAAAATTGTGTGCCCTACTTACGTTTCACACGGCAAATTGGTTAGTTAATCTTTTCTTTGGCTCGGTTGTATTGGAGTTTGATCATTGTATAATATATATTACATATGTTTGGATCACAGATGAAGCAAAAATGTGAAAAATTTCAAACAAAATTTTTAAACCGGAATTCCGGTTCCGGTATGGTTTTTCCCTTTGCCGGAACCGCAACCGGAACACGATTTTCGCCGGAACCGGAACCGGAACCGGAATTCCGGTTACTCCCTGCTAATTAGTTAAGCTTATGCAGCTAAAATAGAGAATTTTGCGGTATTTGTGTTATTTATTGAAATAGAATCGTTTCGATTAAAGCATTATAGGGTTTTTTGGGTCGAAGAATTCAAATATAATATTTTTCCAATGATAAAGCCCTATGCAATGTAGTTATTTGAAGAACATAAAATTGAGTACAATCGTAATGCCACAGCACAAGCTCCGCTCACAAATGTAGTTCCACTACCGACTAGTAGCATACTATTAGCAGCTATAATAGAAGTGACTCTCAATCGTTTCCGACTCGCTAGAGACTCTCGAAATATATTTGCTGTAAAAACAGAATTTATTAGTAATTTGAATAGTTTAGAAATCTAGAGCGAGCCACTCGTTCGCTCGAAAAGCGACGGTAATTTCTGGCGCGTTGTAGCTCGAGCCCCTCATATATAGCGCGAGCGGTTACTTTGTTTGCTTATGTGGATTTTAGGCATTTTTACCCCGTTCTTAAATTCATTTTGACGCAAATCCTACATCGTAAAAGAGCCATGTAGCAAAGCTTTATATCCAGTCGTATAGAACTTCTTTTTTTGTTCTATAAAAATAGCCTAATTTGGCTCAGATGACTGCAGTTATCGAACACAATCCACAACATATTTTGTCGTACCCTTGTTGACCTGACCTAAATCCATTCGACCCTCTTTTATGACCGGAAGGAATCAAAATCCGTTCGCGTCTAAACTACAGAGCCAAAAATAGAGATTTTACGCTTTCGAATGACCTACTTGCTAGTCAATCCGCCCGACCGAAGTTGAGTTATTCGTACAGCCCAAAAAAACCCAGAAACTGACACTGTGGAAATCTACCACTCCGGCTATTAAGAATTTTTCGGTGTGTTCGTTTAACTCACTACGCTCAGAAACACCATGTCAGGTTAAATGTCGTTATGCTGTTATTGCATCGTCCGCATTGGCGCAATATTTAGCTGTCCTGTGAGGCCTTAGATTGCCTTTGATGGAATTTTTAATGTATTTTTAAATTATCATAGTAATCACTTGTGTGTACTAGGTTATCTGGTGTCGTTGTTGTGTGACAAGGCATGATATTAGGGCTTCCTAATGGACATCGTCAGTCTCCGTTATGCCCTACCTAATAATATTTTTAAAGGCCAGTCAGTTTTAGCGAAGCGGCCCTTGTGGATGGTGTTAGAGATTCTAGAACTCGATAATATTTACAGTTAACACAGCTCCGGAAGTATAATATTATGCTAGTGACTGTTTGATTTTTAGACTTGCCACGTGTCCACATGGATATCATTAGCGCAACTCAGCGGTATGAGCAGCTTGGAAAACTGCTCAGCGACCGACTTGACGAATGCGACTCGGTGCAAAAACGGTTGTCTAAACTTGACTTGGACTACACGACGTTGCATAAATGGATCGACGTTAACACGGAACGACTTCACTCAATTCCCGCTCCAACGTGTCGCGAAGATGCGAAACGCGGACTCGAAGTTGTTAAAGTAAAAAACAACATTTATGTTTACTAAGATATTTTTATAGCTGTTTTACACTTAATGAGATAATAATATATGCATATTATGTTGAAGTTCAGAAAATAAAGATGCGACTAATGAACTTGCAGTAATTCTAGTTATTATTCAGCTATAGTATTGTAAGAGTATAAAGTTTCTTTTGTTTATTTTCTTTCTTTAAGGAAATGGTAAAAGCTATGTCGGTTTATCGGCCAAATCTAGATAGCTACAAAGGTCAAGTTCACGACTTCATACGCATGAAAGAGGATGTGCCGGGTCTAGCGGAATTGCAGGGAAGAGTTAACAATGTTGGTAAGTATACAAGCTCTGTATTATTCTATTTTTATAGTAGTTCTGTAATACAGCATGTCTGTAGAAACATAATTTGGGGATTTCCTAGGTTGTACGTTTAATATTATTATTGCTTCAAAATACTGAAAAGCAGTTTCAAAGCAGAAAGCTTATAGCATGATTTTTGGAAGAGCAGAACAAAAATGCCACAAATATTACTGTAGAGATTTGGAGTGATTTGAAATAATAAATTACAACATTAATGCGTGTTATCGTAACTACACTAGGCTCTGTGTTCGCTGAAAATTTTCCCAGTGGGCATGCACCTGGGGCACCCTGATTCGACTTTAGCACCATTACTTATTACCATTGTTTGAAAAACAGACGTCATGTGGTCAGTGCTTAATACAGTACTCGCCAGAAATGAGTGCTGTTCGTTCGATGTTCGCTCGAAGTTTGTTCGATGTTCGCTCGATAAATTCAAAACTTTGTTCGAAATTTGTTCGAGACGTGTTCGAAGTTTTGGCGCACTTTTTAAAATTTGTTCGAAAGCTGTTCGAAAAGTGTTCGAGAACGAATAAATTTTGTTCGATTTCTGTTCGATGTTCGTTCGTTCGAAATGTGACACTCATTTCTGGCGAGTACTGTAACGCTTGCCTGCAGGAACATGACGCAGCCATTTTCTCTGCTATGCTCCATCTCCTAGTAGGCATGCATTTTTTATAACCGAATCTACGTAAATGACTCACAAGATGAGATATTTGAAATCATAAATCATGGATTTGATATATTAAGAAGCGTTTGATTCGTGCATACTGATCCCTATCAGCGTCACATGTTATAGTATTGTATGCACTGACACCACCAGCAAGCACACTCCGTTTAGCAAAGTGATTTTCTCCCGTAAAATGAAATCAACGAAGAAGGAATACTCGTTTGATATTAATATAAAAGAACCGTATTACTTATATTTTATACCAACAAATGTCAGAAGTCGTCCGTATGCGAAAAAGACAGTTTAATCATCTATATTTTGGGTTAAAACCAATGTCAATACCAATCTTTGATGTGAGTACAGCTGAACCGCTATGATAAAGCTTAAATTTTTGTAGTCCGTAATGTTACTTGGTGAGGCTTTACTCAATCCATCCAAGTTCAATCTTTTAAAGAAAAAATGACTTTTTACACCAAAATAGCTGGTTACTGTTATGTGTTGAAACTCAAATATCCAGACTACATATTACACTATATTGATGTACGTAAAACAAGCTTTTGCGAGGCAGCAAATTGATTAAATCTTCATTAAATGCTGTCAGGATTCATGCATCATTTTCATATTACCAGACTAACGAACGCAGCTATTACGGAAAGTAACGACGTAGATATTCGGAACATAATGTGAAAAAATTTACAGGAACTGTCTACCCAAGCACTTCTAGTTACAGCTTACAAGTAAATTCAGTTAGCTGCAGTCTGAAAGCACAGCTACATCGCATTTTGGTTAAAGAAGCACATTAATCTTCATAAGAGAAATATGCCAAGGCAATAATAATGGCTGGACCACAATACGCTACAAATATACCTCTTCTAACATTGGTATCTCGACACGGATGTGCATGTGTCACCGCGTTATTTTCTTACAGTAGTATGCTTTACGGCATCAATATGTGCTGTCTTCATAACTAAGGTAACTACTAAATTTTCAGTTTCAGCTTATACGTGCTGGAAAAACCGAAAGGTTTGTAGTGTCTCTTTATCGGACTATGAGCGAACACTTGTACTTGAGGTTTTAAAGTGTTCCAGTGACAAGATTGCGCAATGATAATATAACAGATACATAGTCTGACAACAGACAAAAACACTACCAACGCATGAACAGCTACGTCCATAATAAACTGGTGTAACATATGCAGCCTACCTAATTTAGACAGCATTATGTATTAAAATTACATGCAGGTTTGTAACCAAAGTAGTCCTGTAAGATGGTGGCGAAAATTAGTATAACAATGCCGTTTACATAGCCATTGTTTACAAGACCTAGATTATAAACAAATTATCGTATGTCTCCGCATATGTACATAGGTACGTTACATGATGCTACACATTTTTACGAATAACCAATTTCATGTATCTACGCATTTTAGGGAGCTCGAGTTAAGCAGCAGAATGCTTCATTCTAAATTAGCCTCAGTTTGATGTTAACGTCTGTAACATTCTTTTCGGGGTTATATTGTGACAGTTTGAGTGGTCTTATGTTACTTCAGCTTGTGTCTCCACAGGACCAAAATAGGTTTGATCTGGGCGGCCACCAGCTGTAACCTGCGAGAACGGGAAATACCTTGGGGGCGGAATGGCGGGAAGTTTCCCGGTTTAGTTGTTGGAAAATCGTGCCCCTTGTCAATCAGGGTCTTAAAAATGCATGTTATCTCATGTTTCTCCTGTATATCTTTACAACGTCATGTATATCATTACTTAATTACTAAAATGCGTTTTTCAGCTAAACGCGCTTCATTTTACTTAGGAACTTGTCTGATTGTGGAATCAAAATAATCATAAGTTGTAGTATATATGGTATATATATTATTGTCATAACCGTTTTCGTTGGGACAATGAATTTCATGCGATCTCAAAATACCTGGGGTTAACCTTCGGGGAGCCAAAATTTACCTGAGGAGCATGGCTTCGGGGTACCGCCGAAATCTTGGTAGGCGGTTGCAATCCCCCGGGCTCTCCATTCGCGGAAAATTTTGCCAGGGGGCATGAACCAGGGGCCCCGTGGTTCCGAACCGGGGGGTGATTTTCCCAGGGGACATTTTACCACGAGAAAAACGATTAAATATCGTGTCAGAACCACTGCAAATACGATATGAATGGAGAGAAAAACCGATTTTGAAGCAAATTTTGATGAAATTTGAGAAATTTTTGGCTTCAGAACGAAATTTTAGTACAAATTTTGATCAATGTTTTTTGTACTTTGGACTGATTGGAAACAAAAAATTTTGCAAGAGGCGATGAACCGGGGGAGCCCAAAATTTTGCCAGGGGACATGAACCTGGGGGCACTTGTTCTGCACCAGGGGAATCCCCGCTCCCTATTTGGAGAGGCCAGCTCAGTGTCATCGAGAATGCACTGTGGAATTAAAAGTTTAGTCACGCTTGCCTTGGACCACTTTGTATGTACATATTATAATACTTGTTTATGTTTTATTCGACAGTGTCTGGATTCCTTGCTATGTAAGCTTATTGTGTACCATGAGCTTAATGTAGCCACGACTACCATTTTTCACTAATGTTATTTCAGTATCGTTATGGGAAAATTTGAGCGACGATTGTAGACAAACGCAGTCGCGCCTTCAAGACTTCAAAGAATTCTATTCGTCATATTCAGCGCTCAAGTCTTGGCTCGGCGCCAAACAAAAAATGATTAATGTACTTGGTGCTGTTGGCACCGAACCTCACCATATTGCAACTCAGCTCCAGCAAGTGCAAGTACGTAGGCAAATGATATTGTGGGAATCAATACAACACATTTTGTGTACCGTAAATGATTATTTAAAGCTAACACAACAGGTACAGTACTCGCCAAAAATGACCGTCGCATTTCGAGCGAGCGAGTTCGAGCGAGTCGCGAGCGAGTGGCTCGCTCGAGATTTCGCAACTATTTAAATTAATAGAAAATTCTATTTTTATAACAAATTTATTTCGAGCGAGTCGCGAGCGAGTCTCGAGCGAGTCGCGAGCGAGTGTCGAGCGAGCGACAGTCATTTTTGGCGGGTACTGTAGTAGGCAAAATGTCGACTTAAGTCTGCGTAGACGTAAGGTCTGCTGGGGTTTTTCTACATTCCGAAATAGTATTTATACAGTAGTTGCCATGTAGATGTTTGTTTTAACTCTGCAGTATAATTATAACTCTCGGTTTGTTTATGCTATTATTTTACAGTTAATAAATTATAATAACATTATAATATTAAGTTGCATCGTAAACGGTTAAAAACAGCAACTATCTAATAAGAAAAGTGGAAGGATAAAAATATTCTTTTAACAGCTGTCTATAGAAAGGGATTTAATGATTTTACACACGTGAAATTTCATGTTATAAGCATATAAGTCATTATTTATTTTGAAACTAACAAAAATAAAACTGTTTTCGCGAGTAGAGTTTTACTGCATTAATACTATAATGTAAATAACTTAACTGAATCAGTTTTTCGACTATCACGTCATTCCGCTGACTTCAGGTGATACGAGATGAACTGAATGTTCAAAAAAGTGAGCTCGACTACTTAACGGAGTGTGGCAACACTGTGATTGACCGATTACCTGGCGACTCAGTTGAAGTCAAAGTCATGCGTGAAAAAATGGATTTGGTTAGCCAGAAATGGGTCGACTTAGAGGTTCGTATGTAGTTAATAATAAATTAGCTAAACATTGTGACATGAAATATTGCGAGACGGCTCAGATCATTATTGAATGGTATCTTTAATAAATTACCGGAGATTTGATTTGCATGTTATAGAGATCAATATTACTCGTAAATAATGGTAACTTGTAGGGTGAGACATGACTGTAGCCTTGAAAAGCGTTATTTTAACTATCTGGAATTGTGACAAGTATTTCGAGGTCGAAAACCCAGTTTCCAGCTAACAGCACTTCTCCTTATGTTCTGCGAAAATTTAGTCGAAAAGGCACAAGTTTATAATGCACGCTGTGTAATTTTGCAATAAACACTAAGCACTACTGGGTTCTGCATGGATCCTCGCGGGCCGAGGGGCACGAAATGGGGCATGCGGAAAGGTAGCAAAAAAACTGGGGTCATGAAATGGAGAAACTGTAAAAAATGTACGATGTTTCAGCATTTTGGAGCTAAAATCGAAAGGAAAAACATTAAATCCTGCGAAAACCGCAAAAATATACGTTTTTTCGAATATTTTTGAGGCTATATCGAAAAAAGCGACTAGTCTGTAAAAATGAACGTTTTTTCGAGCATTTTTGGTGTAAAAATCGAAGTGGGGGCGCCAATATTTTTGGAAGGGCCCAAAAAGAGGGTCGCCATAGCCCCCATAATTTGGAGAAGCCAGTATTATAATAGTTAACATTAGGTGCAAAAATTATAATTGATAATTTGCAAAAAAAACACGCGAGGGACAATAATAAGTTTGAGAAGTTGTAGTTATGTATAATTTTCAGATTAAATGGAAGTCATTACAGTAGTCTTTTAGTAGTAAAAATTATTCATAATTATTTGCCAAAAAAACTGAAAGACAATAAAAAGTTTGAAAAGTTGCAGTTATGTTTACTTTTCAGTTTAAACGAATTAGTCATTGCAGCAGGCCCTTAGTAGTAAAAAGTGATGATAATTTATTATTTGCAACAAAAACATGCGAAAGACAATAACAAATTTGAGGAATTGTAATTCGGCTTAAGCGAATTCGTCATTACAGTGGTCTCTTAGTAACAAAAAAATTATTGATAATTATTTGCAAAACACATTATGCGCAAGACAATAAAAAGTTTGAGATGTTGTAGTTATATTTACTATTCAGCTTAAACGAATTCGTCATTACAGTGGTCCGTTAATAGTAAAAAATTATTAGCATTCAGGAAATTCGTCTGCGGCAAAACAAGTTACGTTCAATATACTGTGATAACGAGGTTGAAAGGTGATTTTCCAATATCAAACACCTAACCTGTGCACAGGTTCAAAATAATACTCGGGGCTTTGAGATGGGCAGTTATATCTTCGCAGCTTATGTAACTAGGATAAACGGTGCCGTTTTATGATTATTGTTTTAGACTGTCTTCCATGTCTTCACAACATTGTTGTAGTTTTTTTCTTGCATTTATTATTTGTTAATTACTGAAAATGCGTGTTTCGGCAGGCTGCCCTTCTTTTTATTTAGGATTTTGTCGTGAATAGCCGCAATGAACCATTAAGCTTTGTTATAAGTTTTTTTGTTAGGATGATTACTTTTTATGTTACCTCGAAATGATTGAGAGAAGAAGACAAAGGTTTCCTGGGGCAGGGCTTGGGGAAACAGCCAAAATGCTAGTGGGTCCCGGAGGAGCCAGATCACTTTGCTCTCTAGAGTACCATGACCATGATATTGCTATGACAGTGAACTTGTTTCAACTATATCATACCTGTAAGGTCGCTGTAGAAGAATTTAAAGAATCAAAATATTTTTATTTGAAAGGAATAAAAGGTGCTGGCATCAAATTATACTATCAGACGACGTAATTTAATATTTTCGTACTAATAATTTGTGGAGTCGAATGTATATTATTTGTAGTTTTATTTTTTAACTTGTTTGCATCAGCTTATAAGAATAATGGATATTGTTAAATTTTAGCTGTACAAAATCGTTACAGAATACTTGTGACTTACAAAGACGAATGCGCGTGTTTTAGTTCTATAATTATTTTATTTGATGAGAACCGTAGATTGGAATGAGTTGAATAATTCAGTAAGTAGGTGCAGCTTATTATAGGAAAAACTACAAAATCGTGAGGATGTGCTTCAAGAAGCGCGGGAACTCGGACTTGATTTTCATACGAAATATGCTGCACTAAAAGAATGGCTGGACGGTGTCGTCTTGAAAATCGATGGCCTTACACGTCTACCATTAGCCGCTTCGGAAAAAGATGCTCATATTTCAGCCATCAAAGTAACGCTTTTATGTATTAGTATTACTTTAGATATTGTCTTGTACGATACAATGGATAGGAATAGTTTTGAATGAGTATTTTGGGGTTAAGCTGGTCTTTAGCTGTGCTCTTCAAAATGATGAGGCTATTTGTGTGCTTGGAATTTTTTGATCAGAACGTGTACCCCTTTCAGTCAGTTCATGCTCCTTGGTTAAAATTTTGGGTATTACTTGCAACATTCCCTCTCACCGTAAAACACATACACTCTGGCTCCAGCTAATACAAACACTTAACAATATTTTTATTGATTACGTAAAAAATTTTTTTGACCCAAATAACAGCCGTCTTGACAGTGTTTCTGGGCAATTTGGCTAGTTTCACGGTTGAATTGAAAAACACTAAATTTGGATAATTCATAGATTTGGAGTAATCCTGTTTTGCTGTCCAAAGCAAAGTGTAATAGACGACTACTGAATAAGTAAATTGAGCTGCAAATAAGCATGAATATCGCAATGATTTCATTAGATCAGTATCGTTCGGTTCCAGTAGCTGTAACTACATGTTGGCTAGTAGTTGTTGTAGTGGTGCTTGTTTATTGTGAATTTTTTATTGTATTACCTTAGAGCATTATTCTATTATTTTTATAATAATCTCTTCTTAGATTAACATAAGAATGGTAGCACCAGAAATTTGGTGATACAATCTGTTTATTTAGTGCAGATTTGTTTACGCAAGGAAAATATTTCTGTTGTTATACCATTTTTCTTTTGTGGTTTTGCTCTATATTTTGACATTATTATTACTATTTTTGTTCCTAGTAATGTGGTGTTGCATAAATATGTACAATGAATTGACCTCTGAAATTGGGGCTACGTTTCGAATTTGCAAACATTGTTATGAAGTACAATACATTCTTGAATAGTTTTCGAAAATCTTTCAAAAGCAGCGTCACAAACGAACGCGAACAATAATTTTCAAGTAATATTTCTGTATTTTTCTTACAAAATATAAGAACTTCTTCAGCAATACAACAGAAGGACCAGTACTGCTATTTCGAGCAATTATCGTGATTTGTGACATGAATTTTCCACTAAAAGCACTAGTGTGAGAAATTGTGAAATTTTGTTTTTGTGTGTTAGTGTCACTCAGAACTCATCTTCGGGTGGATGGATTTCGCTAACATTTTTGTTCGATGGCCATATAGTTGGACGCGAGCTGTTCCGAACCCTATCTTCCTGGCAAAAAAACAGATTTATAAGGGTTCTTTTGCCAAATCTGGCTGCTCGGATACCAGTGTATCTCAGTGCTTATATCGCGACACAAGCTTCGCATCGATAAATCAAAACCAAGATTCAGAACCTGCTCATCGAGACTACAATTTTTACGAACTGCACATTTTTCTGGGGCCACTCTCTGCACCGCTGTGGGCCTGAATATGGTTTGTCGACCCTTGGTCGGAAATTCAGCTCGATTTTTCTAATTTCGGTATGTTATTGTGTGTTTTGCCTTATAGAGAGTGCCGGGCACATTAGGCCGCCAAACATATCAAAAGTGGTTTTTCTTATCTAGAGTACAATTTGACTATATTATATAGACAATATAGGAATCGGGCTATATTACAACTGTTCATGGGGTATTCAAGGCTTATAAGGTTGTCGAACCCGATTTCCAAAATGTAGTCCGTTTTCATTATTGTTGGATTCTGTATTAAGAATAGTGGATAGGTTTTGCGGTGTTCTAACAATTATTGTTTGGTTATCGAGAGCCCCGCGCGAATATTTCATGCTTTTCAGAAGTCTTCAGAGTCTAGGGTGTGAACCTGATTTCCTGATTTACAGAACATGGTTTGTCTTCATTTGTTTGGTTATGTATAGGTAACAGCGCACCAAAAATAATCCATATAGTTGGTGATTTGGTACGCTGAATACAATGGTTTGGTTTTGCATAGTCCAGCGCGTAATTAATGTCTTTTCCGTGGAATGTAGTAGGTTTAAGGTAGTCGAACCCGATCCAAAACAGCCTGAATTCAGTATTTTTCGTTATGTTGATTTCAGTGCATTCAGAACGGTGTGTATAGGTGTTTCGATACGTTTAATATTATGATATGGTATCCTAAAATCCAACATCACCGTACCATATTTTTCCAGGGAATTTATTGTGGTTAAGGCGAACCTGATTCACGGAAAGAATTTTGTGTATCGTTACTAATTGGTTTTGCGTTGTTTTCTTTGCCTTAGATCTTTGAGTTTTATAAGACCCCAGCGTTTTAAGGATTCGGACGTTCCAGAATCGTAGGGTAGTATATTCAAACTCAAAGCCTGTTTCAGGTGATTACATAATATAGATGAAAGCACGCAGACTTCGTTTCAACCTCGCTTGCGAGGTACTAGGTGTTGAGCTAATTCCATGGCGTATAATTATTGTCGTAATATATGATAATCAAGCAAAATATAAATTTCAACATAAACATGCAATGATTTTTAACTAAGAATATCCAATGCACGAATATCAAACAGCAATAACAGCAGACGAGATTTTTCTCGTGTTAATGTATGTCAATGCTATTTGAGAGATATAATTAGTGCTATGATTATATTACAGTAGTTACGGACAGAAATAAAGCAAATTTTAAGTGTATCGTTTGTGAAAAATTCGCAAATAACATTTTAACAGCTATTAATTTTTCGCGAACAAATCTGAACGATTCGGAAATTTGCTTTTATTTCTGTCCGCTGGTTCGATTTTATCATTAAACATTGTTGTGATGTAATGATCATTTCGAGACAGTTTGGCCCTGGTTTTACAGGATGTAGTTTTAGGTGGGTGCTAGTTGATATACTTGCCTTGGGTCCAGGCGTCAGACTGCTGCATATTTGACCGGCTCCAGATCTATTACCGGTTACTTAGCTACTCCCAAATAACTCGTTGTTGATGATTGTTCATTGCTCCTGTCTTTTTATGGGTTTTGCATCGCCCAATATCATGTTATCGGCTTGATTTTAGTTACATTTTAAAACATACTAATATTGTTTTACATTGTAGGAACTACAACAGGAGTTGGAGTTGAAAAAAGATGAAATTGATCATCTCGTAATCGAGTGTGACAAACTCTGTTCTGTATCCGGTGATCCTACTGTTCATTCCGATATGGCTGCCAAAGTTTCAGCTGTTAAACAGCCGTATGACGAAGCTCGACAAAAGCTTGGTATGTTGCTGTTTTGTTAAGAAATCGAACATGGCCAGGGCATGCAGTTTTACTGTCGGAAACAAGTGAATCGTTCAAATTATAACTGACCAATTGATAACTTTTCGCAAATTGTTCGCAATTGGTAAACATTTGCCTGAAAGGCTTGCTTTTATTTCTGTCCCTAACTGTAGCATTCATTCTAAAATGTAAAGGCGACGGCTGCAGTAATGGTCGTGAGGTCTTCTAATTTCGTGATACTGAATCAAAATGAAGCGTGGCCTGCAGAAATACGCATTTTCAGTAAGCAAATAATAAAATGCACAAAAACAAGGATAAAGATTTTTGGGCGTTAATTCCACAGTTGGTCTGGGGAGTACGGTTTTCCACCAGGTAACATGGGAAGGATACTCCGGGTATTTCCAGCTCAAAACTTCTCGAGTAAAATGTTGGTACCACAATAGATATCACTTAGATTAAGTCGAAGAAAATCGAAATTTGATTATACCCACTACCAGATGTACATAGATAGATAGATAGATAGATATAAGAAGAAGAGTACTATGTACATTGATATAAGAAGAAGAACACTATGTACATTGTCATCACTGTTATAAGACTAGAAAGTAGGTTGCCGGACTGCATGATTTGGAAAAGTTGCCTGTCATAATGTTACCAAAATTATTAAGAGTAACTAGATTAAGCCGAAGCAAATCGAAATTTTATTATGGCTACTACCCAATGTACATAGATAGATAGATGTATATAAGGATAAAACTACCATGCACACAGTCATCACTATTGTTAGACTAGAAAGTAGGTTGCCGGACTGTATGATTTGAAAAAGTTGCATGTCATGATGTTATTACCAAAGAGTGGCCAGCTGTCAGTGAGGTTAAGTTTCCTATTAAGTATGTGCCGAAATTTCTTACAAACGTTTGGAATATTTTTGTACAATTTATTCTACCTAGTCTGAACCTTTTAACGTGAAAACTTACTGTGTTTTGCTTGTGCAATGTCTTTTCATTTTTGCCTTTCTTATTATATTCGTTTCTAGTTTTGTAGATAATGCTTGTGCCTTGAAATCATACAATATTATTGCCGTACCCAAAATTTTTGTAGTTTCTTTACTTTTGACGTAAAATGAACACAACACTTTATGAATCATTTCGAAATAGCTCAATATATTGTGTTCTATAATGTTTTGTGCATATTTTAGACAGCCTCCACGCCGCCGCAAAATCGGCAATGGCAGAGGGTCAAGAATTCGATTTGCAGCTGTCGGAATTGTTTGATTGGCTGTTAACTTCTCAAAAAACGGTGGACCAACAGTCGCATATATCGGCGAACAATGAACGGCTGCAGCAACAGTCGAATGACTTTGAAGTATTCTTTTATTTGAAAAATCTTTTTGACATTTTAGTCATTTATAGTCATATGAATATGTTCAAAGGGGTTATATTATTTAACTTTCAAACTTGTCTTTGTCTTTCAAGTTTTCTTAACTTTGAGCGAGGTGCAGAAAACATGTCAACGTGAATTTACCATCGTAATATATTATGTAGATTTTAAGGTATAAAATTATTGTCCATGACCTATACTAATGTTTGGATATAAAATTTTTGCATGCCATGTTACACAGAAAGATTCAGGTGAGGGTCGTATGTGGGAACACCGTGAATGTGATAGATGCTGTTACTGCCACTATAGTTCGATAAACTGCAATAATTTTTACTTATGTACCTTCTCATCGTCAACCGGTGGCAAAAATTATGTATTTCAGATTTTATAATTCATGTCTTGTTTTAAACGATGAGTTGTATTATTCATTGTTTTTTTTCTTAAATTTTTAATTGCATAAAATAAAAAGGCAATAATTGATAAAGATTTCATTTTATTTCAAAATAATATTTACCGCCATTAATTTAATACTATTTTTGGAGTTTTGCTATTGTGTTACGGATGTACAAAAGTACTGGTCACGTGCGTTTATTTGTTTTTCTTGTTTTAGTCTCTGTACAAAGACGTTCTTGATCACGAAGGTACTGTTTATGCAGTTCTTCGTAAAGGCCGCGAGCTTGCCGTTAAATGTGGAAGTTCTGACCTTCAAGACAAGCTAAATACGATTCAAGAACGATGGGAACCGCTATTGGCAGATACGAAAAACAGGTATGTATGTAATACTGGATAAAATTTTCCGCTCTGATAGCATGTTAGCGATTTAAGCAGGTGTTCAAGCATGTACTAGTAATGATTTCACTAGTATATTTGTTTTACGATGCTGTGTAACATCAATGCGCGATATTTATACATAATAATATCGGAAAAAATGAAAAACGGTTACGGTCATGTTCGCTTGCATCATAAATTATTGGAAATTCATCCATCCACATCATGACGGTGATTCGTGACATGACTGTTCATTATACTATTTTCATTAGACAATAGACAGCAGGGTTGCATTTTGTACATCACCGAGAGTAGAATTGTTATCGTAGATATTAGTAGACATCTTTCAAAGTAATAGCAAACGATAAAAATGATGCTTTGATAAAATTAGCTTAAGTGTATTTTTGTCCTCACAACTTTATCCGTGTGTATGATGGCGTTCATAAGTCCCTCTCATGTTGTATTTTATATTACTATGTAAAATGTAATAAAATCAGTTTTTCATCTCTGTATGTACCCGCTTACTTGTACAATACACATAGCGTCGTTGTTCGCAGGCGGTCAAAGCTGGATCATGCTCAAGGTATTGCTCGTCAGCTGTCGAAGTCTCTTGATAACCTCGAATGCTATATTACGCAAACATTGGACCAAATAAGAGCCAGCAAAGGTCGTGAAATACCTCTCAATCGCGAACATTATGAGAAACATTTTATGGCGGCACAGGTATGTTATGCTGCGCGTAGCTTATGTTCATTTTATTGTGATTACAGTCTTTTTATGTGATTTATTTTTGTTTCATTGTATGGCAAGAATGTAGTAAGCTGCCTAGCATTTAACGCCATTTTTAACGAATTCATTGCTGAATAATATGCGCTGAGATTGATTCTTTAACTTTTATTTGTGTACAGTTACAATCAGCATTAAATGATAAAAAATCGAACGAAGCTTCGTTCGATTTCGATCGTTGTTGTTTAAACGAAAATATGTTAATTTAACGAATACAAATAAAAGTTTTATATAATTGCGTCAAAATAAATTAATTTAATAAACAATGTTAGTTCGCGTTTCTTTTAAACAAAGACCGATGGATCGCGCGATCGTTCGATTTCGTTTGCGTTCAAATTTTATATGCACTTAATGCTTATTGTATCTGTACGAATAGGCTTTCGCTCAATATTTCCTACCTCTACTATGAACACATTTTTGACGGTATTGTAACGATTAGCAGTATCGTGATTCCTCGACAGCCCTTTATTTAAGGCAATACGAGTCGATATATCCGAGCATAAACGTGACGTGATGACCGCTGAAAAGCTTGGTGAACAGCTAATTGCGTCAACACAGGCAGATCACGAATACGTTCAAGACAATTTGGACGATTTGAGCAAAAACTGGGATCAACTTCATGGAGGTATACATTAGGATGCTTCGTGGTATTTGAATTTTGTCATATTCTGCTAGCATTATATTGCATCGTAGTAACTGAACGGCTAGTCGCAACCATTAGCGCGAATATTGATTTCGACAGTTTTTGAAAAAATAATGTATGTTGCAAAAACGTTTGTTGCGAAAAATGCTAGGAATCAATATCGAAACGGTGGTGCCATGAGTTTGGTTCTGAATTTGTTTTCGATTACATCCTAATTCATTAGTGAATAAAAATATGAGAGAATTTGAAAATTTTATTGTTGTACAATCGAACTGTAGTCTTTTCAGTGTTTTGAGGCATTCCGGACTTGTTGAATCTTCTGACCCAACACACTAAATTAACATAATAGCGTACAATGAATGTAATTATACCACCTTTTGTATTGGTGCTACATATTTCTATGGTCGTATTTAGATTACAAAATGCTAAAATATTGAGGCATTCCGGACTTGTTGAATCTTCTGACCCAACACACTAAATTAACATAATACCGTACAATGAATGTAATTATACCACCATTTGTATTGGTGCTACATATTTCTATGGTCGTATTTAGATTACAAAATGCTAAAATAATTTGTCGTAAAAAGCCATTCCGCCTCATCTACATTAATACGAACTCCTTTTTTGACGTGACACCATACGAGTCTCGACAACAACAGAAACAAAAAAGTGCAGCAGTGTTTGCTTGATTGTATCTCCTTAACACCCGGGTATGAGAGCATTAAACCGTATTATTGGGTTCATTTAATCCGCAGAGACATTGAGTATGGGCTTTGGAATCTGCAATTCTACCGGTGTTAAAATTGGGGGTACATGGAGGCGGTATATGTTGCAGAGCGCGATCGTTTTTCTTACAGTAGAGAATTCAGAATAGCTGACACTAGGTTAGCAAGAACAAAATACTATTATTAAGCAAAGTAAGGCTTAATATCGTGGTTCTTTTGTTAACATCTTTGCGAAGTCATGAGTCTGCTTCCAAATGTAATGGACTTACGTTTTAATAATTGAGCATCGTCTGTATCTTTTTTGTCAGTATATTCGTTTGCACACTATATAGAATATCAGCGCTAACGCTTTTATTTACCATAATGTAGACGACTGGTTTGCACTGGACTCAAAGTGAATAGCTAACTGGTTATTTAAATCTGTTAAAAATTTCAGATGCAAGAAAGAACGCTAAGGATGTTGAATCAATGTTAGTCCAACTGAACGAGTTTGATGTAGCATTGAAGGATGCAGAAGACTCTGTACGCAAACTTGAGGACGAATCTACTGCATTAGACGCACAGGAAAGTAGCAGTCTCGAAAATTTGAAGGTTAGTTTTGATGCTGTTTAGAGGTATTTTAACAAAGCCAATTTTTAGAATGTCGTACGACTTGGTTTGTTTCACGGAAGTAAAGTGATATGTACGGTTTCTCATTAAGTGGACATTAATTTGTGTTTACCATTTCTTTAACTGTGGTTTATATTATGAAGCTTTGCGTTATGTATTCTCGTCGTTGTTGTTTTAGAATTTTCTGTCTGACGTCGAGAACGGCCAGAGTCGACAAAAAATCCGAGCAGCACGCAATATTGTAGTTCGAATTAGTCGAACCAGATCCGAAAGCAGCAGCAATTCGGCAAGCGTTGCTGGATCACTAGTGCGAGACAGTGATCTCAGTAATTGTGCAGAGCTTGAAGAACCGTTAAATGATTTGGAACGACGACTGGACGGCATGGTCACAGATCTTCGAGACAAGATTGATCAGCTTGAAACTGCAACGGGAATGGTTGGCGTGTTTAAGGTTAGTTTTGTATTAAGAAGAATGTTTGTTTGAAAATTTGTTTAACATATCGCACTGGCCTGGCTATTTGGTTATGGAAATTGGTGCTGTCAGTTGCTTCATCAAAGGCCGACATTGTTAATAGAATTGCTACCGCTGTAATTGCCTTCCACCAACTACGAAAAACCTTTGGCACAAACGCGAGATTTTGGTCGCCACAAAAATGAAAGTATTCGAGGCATGCATTCGGTCGAAGCTCCGGTACGAAGCTGAAACATGGTCAGTCGAGGTCAGAGATACAAAAATTTTCTCAGTTTTTTGAACGTCTATATCTGCAGCGAATTGTACGCGTTGCCAAGCTGAACCGCGTAACAAATTATCTCGAAGCTGAAGCTGTCTTGCGCCGACTCAAATGTCCTGGACACGTGCTGCGGACGCAAAATAATTGTCCCCGTAAAGCAAATACAGACTGCAAGCTCGCCGTCAACATGGAAATATCGGGCGGACGGCGATCTTTATCTGGAAACGATGGCTATATCGTTCAAAGACGTCCCTTGGAGACAATATCGGACCCGCCCAATAACAATTCTGCAAGAAACCGACCCCGACATATCGACGTTTCGAGATAGGTATTGACAGGCATTGAGTGACTAGTTTGGTTGTTACTTTTTTCCTGCCGTGATTGTTTTTTGAAACAGTTTGTTTTATAACACTTTATTCAGTGCATTGTTTAGGTTCTTGACTCAGATGGAGGTACTTCCTGTCATAGTTCTTCTACAACACATCGTAATGATATGCTTTGGTTGATCATAGATGATAGTATATTTTGGCCAGCATGAATTTATGATGCCGCTTAAAACTGCGGCGTTTGCATTATGATTTTTCGATTTTCGCTTTAATAGTTTAACTTAACTTGTATACAGTACCCGCCAAAAATGACTGTCGCTCGCTCGCGACTCGCTCGACACTCGCTCGCGACTCGCTCGAAATAAATTTGTTCTAAAAATAGAATTTTCTATTAATTTAAACAGTTGCGAAATCTCGAGCGAGCCACTCGCTTGCGACTCGCTCGAGACTCGCTCGAACTCGCTCGCTCGAAATGCGACGGTCATTTTTGGCGAGTACTGTACTTTCATTCGGTGCTACAGACCATTTTTGATTGTGAAAGTGTCCTGTTCAGGTTCCACTGTCAAGACTTCTGTATCGTGATTATGTAACAGGCCAATATCGCTACTACACAGGGCCAATTCATCGCTACTACACTGTTTGTATGCAACTATACTGTATTCTCGATTTTTCTCAATGTAACCCATAGTCACACGCCGTAATGTCGGTTAGTGCTAACGAGTAAAACCAATTTTATAGTTTGCTTTATAACAGTATGTATATGTTCCAAATTGTAAAAATTTTCGTTGAAGATTTCTCACATTAGTAGAATTTCTAATACTAGGCTTATCGCCAAGACGGAGAATTTCGAGTGTTGAACATGTAATTTTGATAGAGGTGCACAGCTATATTGATTATTAAATTGCAAAATGATCCACCGAATATCAGCCTTGTTGCTTGAATATTTGAGAATATTGTATCAGATTAGTGTACTCACAATGTGCAAGTGCATAGAGGGTGAACTAATCACTCTGCATAATGAGACAAAAACACCCATATTGCTCGAGAGGTTGCGCAGATATTATGACACCAAGAACACCTATATAGTTCGAGTGGTTCCGAAGACATTAACTATTTTCGTGTATTTTGGATCCCCAAGCTCATTATGACTCAATTCTGCAGCGTGAATTATGACCATAGCAGCGCACCATTATGCAGCTACATAGATAATGAATTTGCTCTGCGAAGAGACTAAAATACCGATATACATCAAGTGGCTTTTGAGATATTACAATTTTCGTGTATTTAGGGTGCATGGGCCCATTTATAAAACAATTTTGCCCCAAATCGTACATCTTAAGAGAATCGCATAGTAAAGCAAGGTACAGTTGTATAGAAGCTTATTTGCTGTGCAAGATGAGCCAATTTCATCCAGAATTTACACCGGTTGTCGAGTTACAATAAATACCGTGTTTGTGGATGCCTTCGTTAACCGACCCGAGTGGGCAGTTTTGTCTTTAACAGACGTTTGCAAGAAACTAAAATCTCTAATGGACGGTTATATGATATTTTAGTTTCTTGAAAACGGCTGCTAAAGATTCTTGTCTTTAATGACTGCTTGTTTGATATTTGAATCTCTAAAAGATATATCTGTTAGAGACTTTAGTCTTACATAGATAGCCACTAAATACAGAAATCTCTCACAGCTAGCTGTTAGAGACTAAAATCTCGAGCGGCTAGCCATAACAAATTATTGTCTCTATGGCTTGCGGTTAGAAACTTTTGTCTCTTACAGCCAGTTATAAAATACAAAAGTTTCTAATAGCTATTCATAAGAATTTCAAATGTTTAACGGTTGGCTGTAAGAGATTTTTGTATCTTACAGCTGGCTGTAAGAGCCAAAAGTTTCTAACAGCTAGCCATTAGACTCGAAAATCAATCAGTTACAGCAAGCTTATTATTGATATTGGTGGCGCACTCCAGTTTGGTATTGGTGCGCCCTCCAGCTTAACATTGGGGGCCCCCTTATGTCTGATATTGGTGCCCCCTCCAGTTTGATATTGGTGTTCCCCCTCCAGTTTGGTATCGGCAAATCCCTCCAGTGTGATATTGGTGCTGTACCAGATATTGCCAGTCGGTGAAGAAGCGTTGTAGGATTTGCGATCATTGAATTCAGTTTAATCTATATATGACGTCCTCATAATAAATTTTCTACTTCTGCACAGATTCAATTTTATTAAAATGAGCAAAATACATACTCTTTAGTTGCGAATATTTTTTAGGTACCAGTATTTTTGAATTAATCGGCTGATTTTTTCTTTTGTAGAGAAGAAAATACACCTTCAGAGTATATTATAGACTTTCTGAGCAATTTATTTGTTAGTATATGGTTGCGTAACATATTACGTATGCGATGAATTATTATAAATCATGCATGTTCATATGGGACAGAGGATCTTCGCCACGAAAGAGTCAAACTACTCACTCAACACAAAGCGCCAATCCCTCCCTAGCAAGTAGCTTAATCCTTTCCCTGCCCCGTCCAGCTGCGCACCGAAGATGTGCCAATAAGTTATAGCGCAAACCAGGGAAAATTGCTAAAATTCGGGAAAATAATAGTTACGAAAATTTTAGAAATTTATCTTCGTTTCACGACCCCTCCCGGCCGACAGACTGAGTCATCTTCTGACGTCGTGCATGTATAAATTCGTGCACTGATTATTCTGTGAAACCTGCATGAACCGTCACACGTCCATATATTAACGTTGAGATAACGAAGTCCTGTTTACAGAGAAAAGAATAAACGGACGTCCGTCTTTTTCACCATAGTGCGGTCTAGTGAGAATTCTTCGATTCCCGAAGCTAGCGCTTCTCCATCTCCGAATTCAACTAATGATTGTACTATTAACTGGTAATTTATGTGTTCTCTATTCGCTGAGGGTAAACTTTGGATATTTAGTTTCTGTTCCGATTATTGAATCATTTTAGATATCCACTGTTTGTTTCGGCTTAGTTCTGCAATAACACGTACACAAACGATGCTGCTGTGCGTGATTCCTCTTTAGATGTATGCACTATGGTTCTTCGTTATACAACTCAAGATTGGGATAACTGAATTATTGTGGAAAAAATCGGATTCACAATAGTTTTGCAATAAGGTTGTACACAGAAAATACATTAGCAGCATGAAATAGCGTTGAAGAAACTAGATAAAGCCATATAACTTCCGCATGATGAAGTAATTTTTCGCCCCTTTTGTGCAAATTTGTTCTGCATTAACTGCAAATTTATGTTAAAAATTATTCAATCGACGTGTCATATATCATCTCCAACTATATAAACACAGAGATAGTTATTATTCCCGGCTGATAACGTGACATGCGACTATTATCAAGTCCTAGAAGTAAAGACTCTTGTAATGTACTACTGTGTAGGTGTGGAACCGAAAGTGTTTGATCTGATGGTTACAGGAAGTAACCGGAATTCCGGTTTAACATTTTGTTTGAAATTTTCCGCATTTTTGCGTCATCTATGATCCAAATATATGTAATATATATTATACTATGATCAAGCTCCAATACAACCAAGCAAAAGAAAAGATTAACTAAGTAATTTGCCGGGTAAAACGTAAGTATGGCACATAATTTCAGTAGGAATTTTTCATAATAACGTGCAGGAGTTTTTTAACAAATCAAAGCCAAGTCGATGCTTGTAGCAGTTATTTTGCACATCCAGAAGTCTGCGGGGTATGTTCGAATTAAACCGGTCCAACTCGGTAACAGAGTATGGATTACGTAGAATTACTTAGCGTAAGCTTGGCTAACATAAATTGCGTCCTGCACCGGCCACTGCACTTGTAAGCTTTGTAAATCAGTCTACATTGAAGTAAAGTAACGTTATCTGCAACGCAGCCAGAAACTACGTTCTTAGCAATGAACTGTATTTATTGAATCTGTGCGAGTAGCATCACAGTTTGTCTCATTTATAACATTCTGATTAGAAAGTTATCATCATTATCATCTAACTGGCGGACACTGTTTGTCCAACGCTAGCCTAAACAGTGTCTCTGACCACTGATCAGAAAATTACCTTCTATTATTTTCTCTTAGAACCATATAAAACCAATAATTTCAAGTTTCCTACAGACCAACATGTAACAAACGTATATGTAGCACAGGGAGGCGACTGGAGGCAAAGCGAAAGTGCTCATTCTACGCTCCATGCGTTGTAAGCACATTCAGTTTGATGCAGTATACGCAAGGGTTTATAGTGGAAGGCATTTTTTGATATGGGTTTTCAAAAACCAACATATTGATCGATAAACATTATTAGCTTCCTCAGTCTCTTTAAAGTTTCAGAAAGGCAATAATGCCATGGCAATACATTAAGTTTAATGTAAAAGTTATTTTAATGTATTTTAAATCCACTATACTTTCATTTCATACTTCATCTGTTTTACTATATTTTCGAAGACCAAGTTCCGGATCCGGTTTAAATGGACGGTTCCGGTTGCTGTTACCGGTTCCGATTTCGGTAAATTTCGGTTCCGGTTATTCCCTGGATGGATACTAATAAAGCAACGTCTGTTGAATTTGTAGGGTATTAGTGCATAGCATAGTTGTTTACATTTTATATGAATTTACCTAATATTCAGGACTTCTATATTAAACTGATTATTCACAATACTAAATTCCATGTTGCCAAAGTCATTTTCTGTAGACTAAATGTTATGTATGTAGTTTTTCCGTCGTTATCGCAACCAAATTTCAGGATTACTGTCGAGATATTGGCCGCCAGTGGGTGGGAATAAAAGACGAATTTGATGAACTTGGACCATTAACGAGAGATCCACAGTCGCTAAATTCACAACTTGAACGAACGAAAGATTTTATTGCGTCGCTTGCCGAAAAAGATGCAATCATTGACAACGCAAAGCGACGTGTCGAAGAGTTACGTCAGAACGGTTTTACGGTCGATGCTGACACTTGTGAGGAACAGGTACGTATAAAGGTATTTGGTTTTTTTCAACAATTTGGTAGAACTCTGCATTGTAGGGTTTATCGGCTTATGCCGAATAAAACCACTGTCTTAGGGAATGGCAGCAACGGAGCGGCGATCCTTGGCTTGGAACCACTACACTTGTTCAGAGAGTACGAGATCTAAAGATTAATAAAACTGAAGGTTATTTAAGTAAAGCACTAAATATTATAATAAACTAATAAACGCTGCGAACGCTCAAACATTTTTCAAACTAATTTATTGCAAAATGTATCATATTTTTGGCTTCGGAAGTTTCGATAGGAATACTGCTAAAATTTTTTGTCAATTTGAGAAGCATTTTTACCGGACTGAAGAAAAAATTGCCAGCTCAGGTCTTAAACAAGGGCAGCCTTTGGAGATTAAACCATCACGTTCGTTCAACATAATATCAATAGGAGAGCCAAGAGACGAATATATAAATAAAATAAAACAGAAAGCCGACGACGTCGCTGACAAATTCATATTCGTTGATATTCTTTGTAAATTTAGTGAAAACCGACGTGAAAGTTTTCGTTTTGTGAATGAACAACACAAAACGTGACTAACTTTAGCCAAATTGACAAGTTGAGTCTAAAATGCACAATAGTTTGAAATGAAGTTTTCTTTGGTAATAAATTTAGCGTGATAATGGACGAGGCGGCACCCGTTTTTAATGTTGTGTAGTAATAACAATTTTGTACTAGCTACAGTAGATAAAGTTGAAATTATTGTCGTGCTATTGCTTAATATTGTTCAATCCATGTTTATGCTCAATACGACTGTTTCTGTATTACAGCATTATTATTAGTCTGTTTTACGTTTAGCTTTAATTGCTTGTTTCGATTTATGTGTGTTTTATTTGATTTTTGGGACGTCAATAATAATGTTTAAAAGGGGTAATTTTTCTTTGGTAGGTAATAGTATGTATTCATTGTTTCAATTTTTTGGTTTTTATTCATTGGAATAATTTATTATTGTTCGTGTGAATACGATAGTTTTTGCGTTTCTAGTTAGGCGCAGTTTGCTCAAGGGACTCTGACGTTGTGCCACAGTTACAATCAGATTTAAGTGTTCAGAATTCTAACGAAGTTTCGTTCGATTTCAACCATTTTCATTTAAACAACAACGATTGTTTGCTAAACTAAAGTACCAGCCAAAAATGACTGTAGCTGGCTGCCGACTCGCTCGAAATAAATTTGTTCTTAAAATAGAATTTATTATTAATTAAAGTAGTTTCGAAATCTCGAGTGAGCCACTCGCTCGAGACTTGTTCGCGGCTCGTTATACGAATTTTCGCAAACTAAGGCCTTAGGAACCCAAACAAATGAACAAAAGTTTCTCGTAAAACCATCGAAATGGATCTATTCTGAACGAATTCGTATAAGTCGTTAACCAATGAACCGATTGAGCTGATTTTTGCACCATTCAACGCAGCTGGTAAATGCGATTCCAATATAAATAAAATTATGTATTTATCGAGATATTTTTTGGAAAATTTTGGATACCGAGAAGGGCCACCCGGAACTCAAATAATCGGCACAAATATTTTTGTCACATAACCAACCGAATGGATTCTTTTGAACCGTCTTGTCTATCTGAGTCGAATGGTACCAAAATTATCGCTTGTGTGTTCTAAATTGCACATTTTCGGGCTGGGGTATAACGGAAAACACCCGTCTTTTGTGTCAAGGACCTAATATTAACATCAACGATAAATTTTCTAACATTCAAAATTGTTTAAAAAACTATTCTATATTACTTCGGTGTATTATGTGTTGGTTAGGATCATTTAGTGGTGGATGTCAACTGATCCCATAACATCACTGATTAACTGTGTGATAGTCATTCGGTGTATCAGTAAGGTTATTAAGAAATAATAATAATAATATGACAGTAGCCGAGATGTGAGCGTAACGGCGTTTGTATTGTCGAAATATTTTTAAGATCGACAAAAGATAATTTAGAATAAAACAGTAGTTGTCACGGACAGAATTTACTGCACCCCAAACGCACGCCCATGCGCCCAATTTGCGTGTGTCTGTGTTTAAACGCATTAGTATACGAGTGGCTTAAACGCATCCTCCTGTGGGTGCGTTTAAAGCGTTGTGTGTATGTACGTGTAAATGCATTTCGGTGCGTGCGCGTTTAAACATGCTTGCGTGCGTGTCCAGTTAATACTGTCCGGGTCTGTACGTCGGAAGAGATATCACTTTTAAATGAAGTCACTCAAAAACATAAAGTTGTTGTAGCTGCAATAAAAACTGCCTTAGAGGCATATGGAAATGTTCGGTATTGTCTTTACCTTGCTTAGGTACCATCATATTTTAATACTTTTTTATTTCTTCTGATACATACATAGTTGCGACCAGAAGTAGAAGTAAGTGTAATGAAATTGCGATCGATTTTGAATTGAACACATTTCGGGTGAACGAAATTTCGACCCATTTCTGTTGGGCGCATTTAAGTCAATTTTCAGTTTTCGCAAAATTTCGATGTACATTTTGCGCCAGAAGTGACTCGTATTTTGAACGAGCGAGTTACGAGCGTTGTAAAATTAATAAACTTTGAAAGCTGAAGCTTGCTAGTCAAAAAGGTATTGCAGAGTACAGAGGTTATGATTATGTATTTGAGCGAAATACAGTCTATACCAAAAATGGTTGTCGGGTTTCTAACAACAAACTTAAAGCGAACATCGAACAATAAAATTTTCTCAAATGAATGTAGGATATTTTCGAACACTTTTCATGCAACACTAACATTTTATATGTACTATCGTACACTGTTGGAGCAGATGTCGAGCACATTCAAACAGATTTTGAGCGAGCATAAAACAAATCTCGAAGGAACAAAGGCCGTGAGAGTGACTGTACATACTTGACGTAGGACTTGCGTTACTACTATATGGTGTAATGTTTTGCTGCTGCAGAAACAGTGTTTATATTTCAATTCATGGCAGCATATTTCGGCTTTCCAGGTGAAAAAGCTGCAGTCTCAGTTGGCAGATATTCGATCATCGGCAGATGGACGCTGTAAAGAAATTGCCGCACTTAAAGAACGTGTTAAAACTTCGCTAGATGACCTAGATACACGACATAATGAAGTCAGCGTCGCGATGAATGCTGACGTTTTGCAGCAGTCGATTTCATCAGATGTGGGTGAAGTTAAGCAGCAGCAGAATGCGCTCAGCGTACGTTCCTGTCTTTATATTATACATACACGTGTTGTGGAGACATTTTCCAGCTGGCTTTAACTCCGCAAATGTATTTACTGGAACGTTTGACGTTTTGTAAGCGGCTGTAACTGTGTCTTATTCAGAAATTTCTTGTGACTTGGGTCTTTTCACATACTGTTGATGCATTCGATTAACGGTCGTACTTAGCAAGTAATATTATTTCAAACTATCTGCAGGAAGTGGCAGTATTTCTGGCAGATATTTACAATGATCACCGGAATATTTTTTGGCTAATAACAAGAGCGAAAATTATTATTATACATCTATAAAAACTATCAAGCAAAATTTCTGTCGCAGGAGGCCCTACGTTATAATATCATACCAGAAAAATGACATATGTCTACTCATAAAGCACTCATTCATGGAAGAATTGTAATTACTTCAATAATTGAATTATTATTAATATGAATTATTCTCGCAATAGTATCCAGTAGTAGCAATTATTATTTCCACGCTCTTTGTACACGATTGTGTATACTGGAAAAAATTATAAACTGTATAACTTTATGAAAATGCATGATATAAATATAAAAATGTTAATCAAATTTCCGTCATGTTTATCGAATTAATGAAAGTTGAATCCTCTTAACAGAACCAAAACAACCAGACATTGATAACGTACATAACAAAGTTTTTTTTTGTATTTAAAGGATTGCTAAGCAAAATTTTGAGAAACGTTCATCTGCCGTGTGGAAGTTGTGACGGTAAACTTGTGCGTTTTCTATGCCATAAACTGGGGAATCTAACAATCTATGAATTCAGTTGACACATAATCTTTAGATGATCTTAACATAACTTGCTTACAAGCTTTAGAAAAAACCTTGTCGTACCATTCATTTTTATAAGCTGAAGGGGCTGATCCGTCATTGACTCTGCGTGATCATTAAGAGATGTCTTTTCACTTTGCCTGATCCTTAACATTTCTTCAGTTTTTGCTAAGCTTAGGCACAATTTTTCTAAATATTTGTTTAATTTTGTTATTTGCAAAATTCGTGGAGTTGACTCATAATTGCGGACTTCCTCTCTTGTTGGCGACAAAGGTGACCCATGGGTCTTTAACCTTTTTCTCAGAGACCTAAAAAAAGCCCCGTCATAAATAAACCAGCTGCAATTACCTGTGGGGACTCGCTGATTATTACGCCGATATTTTTTCAAAGATTTTGAAAATAAAAATTATTAAACATTTACCTCGGTTCCTCTCGTCTAATAATGTTCTTAATATCATTATACTTGTCACGTATTATAAAACCTTTTATTTTACAAAGTCCTTAAGGAGTAATTAATATAATAAATCTGACGGTGACTTCATGTCGACTAATTGTGCCATATTAAGAATTGTGTATAAATTTTGTCTAATGATCAATGAGTTACTGAACGCAATCAGGAGATTAGAATTATTACCACGCGTATTTTGTGTGCCTTTTTAGGATTTTTTGAAATGCATATTGTGTTTTATTAGTAGATTGGTGATAATTTATTTTTAATTTCTATAAACGTGGTGATATTTTGTGCTTATATTTATTGTTTGCCACATACTTTCAGGAATTTAAACGCGATTTGGAACCCGTTCAAAGTCGTGTCGATAAGGCTGTAACTGAAGGACGAGATCTGATTCGAACAGCCAAACCAGGTGTAGATATTTCGCAACTGGATGATGGGATTGGAAAACTCAATGATGCTTGGGCTGATCTTAAGACAAAGGTGGCGTTTGATAATATTTCGTCCTCAACTTAGTATTATTACACAATATTTTAAATAATGATTTTAATCACTGTTTCTTATAAAGTGTATATTATTAATTTATAAAAGGTGTTCTAGACAAAATATGCTTGTAAGTAAAAGCTAAAATGCTTCATTTTTTGTAAACGGTGTTTAAGTTGGTTTACGGATGATACTGTCGTGTGTTTTGTTTCGTGCTAGTTTGAGTTTGTATATAATTAGCAAAAAATTTGCTCAGAATACTAGCACAACTACTCACAAAGTATGCGAACACGCTGATTGCTATGATTTTGAATTGCGTAAGAATTTCTTGTATATACCTGATTTGAGTCTATATTTGAAATACTGTACAAATCGTTGTAGTTTGAATTGCTTCAAAATATAACAAGAAATTGTTAGCAATGGGTGAATAATAGTGCCCTAATCAATGTTGATTTTGGCTATTCCGTGTTTTAGTGCACCCTCGCGAGCAATACGTAACTGAACGAAGTGTTATACATA
>JASANE010023657.1:0-14657 GCA_030248225.1 Trileptium ribeirensis
TCAATGTAGGCAATACGTAACCAAATAACTACAGACAGATTTTGGAAATCGGGCTCACTGACCCTAAACACATTCAGGTCTCACGATAACACATGAAATAGGCAAGCTGGATTTTAGATAACCAAATCTATCCAGCTTTTATGAAAACCTATATATAGACCAGTCTTGATGCCCTGCACGCAACCAAACAAATGAAAATGCACTATATTTTGGAAATAGGATTCGTCGATCTTAAACCCTCTAAACCCCATGAAAACGTATAATATAGTCAAGTGGGATTCAGACAGGAAAACCTTCGGATCCGGCGTGCTTGACAACGTAATAGACACTCATTGTAAGGTAAAAACAGGCTATAGCATGCCGAAATTTGAACAGTCGCATTTCTGGCAAATTGTCGTTACAATACAGAAATATAGAAAAGGAAAAGATACAGAATTTTTCGTTGAAACCAAAGTTTGGGCGAGCAAAGCAACAGTTGGCGGACAGCACGAAACTTTGGTGAGGAAAAAGCAGTACAAAAGTAGAAATTTATATCCCTAAAAGTGGTATAAAATAATGATGTAAATTACGTCATCTCACAAAGCATGTAACGTACTGTGACATGCGTGTCACACACTTCAACAAGAGCCTATCATGAACTCTTGATGAAATGTATGTGTATAATTCTCTATTTGAATTGAGTATACATCGGGATCATAGCATGGCTATTATGTGTTGTTCAAATTTATTTTTATAAACTTTAAGATACTTTTAAAAAATAACAAAATGAAAACAGAAAAACATGACGTTTTTAAAAGCGGTAGACAAACTCACCACTTGGTTTATAAGCCCATCCGACTTTTTTGGAAATAATCATGCAATGAACAAGCACTATAGATTCCGTCGTGAACAGGTGAGATTTTATAGAGGGAGGGGCTACACTCATTCTGACCCAAAAAAAACATCTCCGAATCCCAATATACTAAAACTTTAGTTTTTGATCACATAATTTTCGTTTTCTCTAATTTCCGCCAATCCCCCAATTTTTGCTATAAATGACAAGTTTACTCAAGTCGTGATAAAAATTTTGCGAAATCTTTGACAAAAATTTCGACTTTTAAAACTCATGGCTCTCATGGCTTTGACCCCAATTACGGCCTCCTTTCCCATTGTTTCAAACCCCGGAAAAACTATAAATACGCCAGTCAAAGTATAGTACACGTCAGAAATGATCATTGGTCTCTCCACACTCGACACATGTCATATAATGGCATCCATGCTAACACGCTCGAATGGTGACTATTATTTATCGTGTGTAGCCCCACATTAACAAATGCTTACCGTCGTAAGTTCCGCTTTCCAATAACTTTCCTTCTTTTTCCAACTTGATAAACTCTTGCTTCGTAATAAAACGGTAATCGACTCCGTCAACTTCGCCGAAATTTGGAGAACGAGTTGTACCTTAAATATGAATAAAAATGAGCAGGTCGTCAAACGACAATTAATATTGTAGCCTTATGGTATATTGCATTCAGGGAATAACCAAAATTATGGTTTCTGTTCCGACTATATTTCTTTCCTTTGAGATCGATCAGCTACCCCTCCATTAGCTCTTTTAAATTCTGCATTCCTCGATGTTTAACAAAAAGTTTAAAAGGCACAGACAGATAACGCTATTCAATCAAAACACTAAAATATTAATTCTAAGTGGAATGAATGAAACGAGCGAAGCAAAGAAATCTTACTAACCGTATATTGGTTAAATTTGACTATTTCTGTTATTGGGTTTTCAGGGTAACACGCATAACTCAACTTTGCCTAGGTGGATTGATTCGCACTATAGGTTCATTCCAACGCTTGAAGTCATAAGCGGGGTGGCGAAAATTATGGTATTTATTGTACCTCGACAATTGGAGTAGATATCGCAATCAAATTAGGCTTATTATGTACAGCAAAAAATAAGTCTTTATAATACTATACGATGTAGGGGTTGGGTCAAAAGGGGTTTTTAATGGGCCCTTGAGTCCCGATAACGGGAATCAATAAACACACGATAACGGCAATATCTATGCAACAACTAAAGTTATATAGCGTTTTGTCTCATTTTGTAGAGCAAATCGTCCACTATGTAGCTACGAATAATATGCTGCTCTTGTTATCGTTTAGGTTGCATGGTTGTGTCAAAATATATTTTAATGGCGCTAAGGGACCTAAAGACATGAAAACGACGCAGCGCCAGCCTTATAGGAACTTTTGATATCGTTTTAGAACAATTTATTATCTACATATTTATGCTCTTTTGGTAAATCGATGCTCAATATAGCAGTGTACCAGGGAATAACCGGAACCAGCAACCGGAACCGTCCATTTTAACCGGATCCGGAACCTGGTCAACGAAACTTAAATACAGCAAAACAAATGAAGGATGAAATGAAGATACAGTGGAGTTAAAATGCATTAAAAATTACTTTTACATTAAACTTAATGTATTGCGATGGCATTATATATTGCTTTTCTGAAACTTTAAAGATACTGAGGAAGCTAATAATGGTTATTTATCGATCAATATGTCGGTTCTTGGGACACCCAGAGCAAAAAATGCCTTCCACTATACACCCTTGTGCATATTGCGTGAAACTGAGTGTGCTTACAACGCATGGAGTGTAGAATAAACATTTTCGCCCTGTCGCCTCCCTTTACTACACATAAGTTTATTACATGTTGTGTCGTAGGAAACTGAAAATTATTTGCTTTCTTTGCTTTTAAGAGAAAATGATAGAAGGTAATTTTCTAATCAGTGGACAGAGACACTGTTTAGGCTAGCGTTGGGCCACCAGTGCACGTCAGTTAGATGACATTGATGATAAATTTCTAATCAGAATGCTATAAATGAGACAAACTATGATACTGCTCGCATAGTTTCAATAAATACAGTTCACAGCCAAGAACGCAGTTTCTGCAGATAACGTTACCTTACTTCAATGTGGACTGATTTACAAAGTTTACAAGCGCACTGGTTGGTGCGTGACTCAACTTATGGTAGCCAAGCATACGCTAAGTACTTCTACGTAATCCATACTCTGTTACCATGTTGAACCAGTTTAATTCTAACAAACCCCACAGACTTCTGAATGTGTAAAATAGCTGCTACAAACATCAACCTTACTTAGTTTTGTTACCAAACTCCTGCAGGTTAAGATATAAAGTTCCTATTGAAATTATGTGCCCTACTTACGTTTCACGCAGCAAATTGCTGAGATATTCTTTTCTTTTGCTTGGTTGTATTGGAACTTGATCATTGTAGATATATTACATTATGTTTGGACCACGGATGAAGCAAAAATGAGGAAAAATTTCGAACAAAATTTTTAAACCGGAATTCCGGTTCCGGTATGGTTTTTGCCCATTGCCGGAACCGCAACGGGAACACGATTTTCGCCGGAGCCGGAATTCCGGTTACTCCCTGCAGAGTACGCATGTCTAACTTACATATTCCACACTCAGTATTTAAAGCCTTGGCGACAAGACAGGTTATTATAGTTATACTTTTTGGTGGGTTCTCTGTAATACAGACTTTTTAACAATACCGTCATTTAAGCTACGGCATAGCGGATCCCGCCTAGTATTTCATTTTACTATGCTTACTTCATGTGGCAAACGCCAGCTGCTAAATAATGCTGCTATCAATAGTCACTATGTAGACATGGCACTATCGTACGCATTTTGACAAGCGGCACTACCTAAGTTCAAGCATTTCTACATTTACTGACTGAACCTAAACTCACTGGCTGAGAAATTATGAACATACTGCCAACGTAGACGTAATGTAACTTAACTACTACTAACACTCTGAAAAATAATTCAGGCATTTCCTTCAGAAACTGATGAAACCTAAATCCGTCGGCTGAGAAATTTTTAGTAAACCTTGCTTTCGGTCTTGTAATGCAGACTACATTTGCGATTAGGTAGTAAACTTGCAATCGAGCCAGTGGTCATTTTCTTATTCTTTGTATGAGTGAAATAATTATTGCAATGAAGATAAAAATACAATAACCGTTATAAATAACCATAGAAATGTATTTTACCGGAACTATAGTTCTACACATTATACATTCTTCACGTCGACCACAAATCTTCGGCTGAATAGCGTAATAACGACATTTGACTGTACTTAGTTATGGTATATACGAGAGCCACTATTTATTATCTGAATAAAAACATGAAAATGTAACATATAGCCACTATTCCAGACCATTTAATTTTAATGATTTTGCGCTCCAAAGCAATGCCTGAATTACGCTGAATCGTTCCTTAAGACCATTGCGCTGGTATTGGTTAGTGAGATCGTCCCTCCACCAAGTTTTGTGCTTGCGCTGCCCCGATGATTTCCTGACCAAATTCCAAGAAACCGACACGAATAAAATATTTTTGATTTTAACCATCTGCGGCAACCCAATTCAGTTATAACTCTTGAGAAATCTGAATCAAAAATAGCAGTGTAGAGCTCAGCAAGTTCTACAACTTTATTGCCACACAATATTTTAGACCCGTCATCTCCGAGCTATGAGGCAAAATTAAAAAATATCCCCAAAATGTAATTTTCGAAATTCCGACTTAATGAGCTTCTTACGTACTGCAGGTAACGATTGGCTTATAGGGATATTTAAACTGTTAAGCACATTGGTTACTTCTGTTAAACCTGTACTTTATACGCCGTTAACCAAGTAAGATTCTACAGGGATTTAAAATATTAGATTTCAACTCCAAAAATCATCGAATTTTTGTATTATTCAATTTAGTTATACGCAGAGACCAGGGAGTAAACGGAATTCCGCTACCGACAAAAATCATGTTCCGGTTGCCGTTCCGGCAAAGGGAAAAAACCATGCCGGAACCGGAATTCCGGTTTAAAAGTTTTGTTTGAAATTTTTCACATTTTCCATCGTCTGTGGTCCAAACGTATGTAATATATGACTACAATGATCAAATTCCAATACAACCAAGCAAAAGAAAAGATTAGCTCAGCAATTTGCCGTGTGAAACGTAAGTAGAGCGCATAATTTCAGTAGTAATTTTTCATCTTTGTTAACAAAACAAAGTCAGGTCGATGCTTGTAGCAGCTATTTTGCACGTTCAGAAGTCTGCGGGGTATGTTCGAATTAAGCCGGTCAACTCGGTAACACAGTATGGATTACGTGGAAGTACTTAGCTTAAGCTTGGCTAACATAAATTGCGTCAAGTATCAGCCACTGGGCTTGTAAACATTGTAAATCAGTCTCAATATGTTACCAAATTGAAGTAAACTAAAGTTATCTGCAACGCAGCCAGAAACAGCGTTCTTGACAATCAACTGTATTTATTGAAACTGTGCGAGCAGTATCACAGTTTGTCTCATTTACAGCATTCTGATTAGAAAGTTATCATCATTATCATCTACCTGACGGGCATTGGTTGCCCAACGCTAGCCTAAACAGTGTCTCTGACCACTGATCAGAAAATTACCTTCTATTATTCTCTCTTAGAACCATATAAACCCACAATTTCAAGTTTCCTACAAAAAAACATGTAGCAAATGTATGTGTAGTAAAGGGAGGCGACCTAAAGATAGAGCGAAGGTGTTTATTCTACTCTCCATGCGTTGTAAGCACATTCAGTTTGACGCAATATACGCATGTCTGTATAGTGGAAGACAATTTTTGGTCTGGGTGTCAAAAACCGACATATTGATCGATAAATAAATATTATTAGCTTCCTCAGTATCTTTAAAGTTTCAGAAAAGCAATAATGCCATCGCAATACATTAAGTTTAATGTAAAAGTAATTTTTAATACATTTTAAGCCCACTGTACCTTCATTTCTTTTTCATCTGTTTTACTACATATAAGTATCGAAGACGAGGTTCCGGTTCCGGTTTAAATGGACGGTTGCGGTTATTGCCTGGCAGAGGTGTAGCACGCGTCTATAGATTTCCGAGGTAACTGACTGTGATGAATAGAATTATTGTGTGTTAATTAAATACCGTTACAATCAGAAATATTTCAAACTATGAAACATTCAAATATTACTGACCAAGTACCCAGCCCTGAAATAATAAACGAACATCTTCTCGAAGTAATAAACTTATTCCATGCGCACTAAACGGTGATTGACCCGTTATATGAGTAAGCAGTTAGAAAGTAGAAATGAAAAAACAAACAATTTTCACTGTTTATAAGACAGCTCTTTTGCTGCAACACATCATGATTATATCTAAAAAGCAGAATCCGGCAATGGACGACAGAATATGGAGACACACCAACTATATATTGATGCACCAAACAAAAAAATCGATGGAAATCAATCAATCAAATATTATAACGTGTGTGGTATTTAATCAAAAATCTTCATGAGCAATCTCTCGTTTTACTTATTCCAAAAACCACGCTGTGAAACAGCAAAACAACTCACAGGGTACAGTTCGCAAATAAACGTTATCGCGAATAATGTTCTGTAAGTTGTGATCCAGTGAACCTCTTGGAAATCGAGATGTAAGGTACTGGCGTAATTCTTCCACAATTGTACCTATGACAAAATATCATTACGTACATTTCTTAATAAACTATAAAGAAAGAATTGTTTCATTCTTTAAGATTTACGTGTGCAACTAAATTGGTCTGTCTACAGTGGGAGACCACCAATTTCCAAATACAGGAGTTCGCCAGGTTGCCCCATGTCCGTCCCCCTTCCCTCACTTGCGAAAGAATCCCATGTTCAACAGGTTCCCACTACATTTCAGAAGGATGTGAACAGGCTAGACCAATGACATGTACCCTGTTACTAATTTATCTAAACTTTATCTCGTACGGTGTATAATATCAAGTCCTGAACTAATATCATGCTTGGGTAGATCAAATCCCATTTGGAGAGTACTCGTCGTTCATTTCATAAACGTAGACTATAGTGTTCCGAACCTGTAATGTGGAACACTCCGCATCAGGATCTTCAGTCTCCCCATCCCTCGTACACGCAGTTTAAATCTAAGCTGAGACCATTTCTGTTTTAAAAGACATATTGAGATTAATTGTTCAGCATTGAAACAGCACGATTACCGTGAATTTGACACTATACAAGAACTGACTAGTAACATCACTCTTGAAGTTGTAATTTTGTGAAATCACTTGTAACAGGCTTTTGTGCTATATGTATATTATACACAAAAACCTCTGTAACTATGAACCCACTGAAACCCCTATAACCTCGTTGACCCTAAAAAAATCGAAAACCACTGGAAACGCATGAAGTATTCGTGCTAATCTCTAGATAATCGAACCATTGTATCCAGCATGCCTAAAACATATTTATAAATCATTCTTAATACCGTGTACGCTATACGTAAACAAACTCATTACAAAACCACTACACTTTAGGAATTACGATTTGTATCACCATTTGTATCCCCGCCCATGCGTCCTTCTAGTTTGTGCAAGATAAAGATCGCTGCATCAGTTGTTCAGCTTACCAAATGTTACGCAAAGCAGAGGAATAGTAATTGTTCCTATTACCTAAGGTACACCCAACGGTGATAGTTTATACAAAAAGGTCTATAGAGTAATACACGACTTGCATTAAAAATGTGCAAACGCTGGCAATGACACAAAGCACCCCTGACCCATCGGATAAGATGTTGGTATTGTTAATTGAAAACTTTGACCGATCGCGCCTAGGCGTCGCTTCCGGATAACCTAAACAATGGATAATCGCATATTGTAGTAGCAAATTCGTGGGCTACTGAAGCCAGAACTTGAACAAACCTGGCTGAATTCAGACCAAACGCTCATCGTTCGAGGGTCGAAATTGTATAGTTATCTTACAGTCTGTAGCCTGTTCACCAAACATTTAGTCATTCAGTTGCTATTAAATATCCAATTAGGTATAGTGCTTTACCGAAAGCAAAATTTTTCAAAACAAATGCTGTCCATGAGCTATTACCAGTCGTAGTACAATAGCATACAGTGAAAGAAGCCGAGGAAATAGCAATTAAATCCTTCGCTATCTCTGACTACCACGATTTATTGCTCTATTTTACTTGCATATTCTCCAAGCCAGAAGAATCAACGCCGGAACGCAGTTGGTGACAAATGTGCTGCACTGTGAAATCAAAGTTCTAGTGCATCACAAACGCAAAAGTAGGCATTAGTTGGAACCCACAACAACGTCAAACAGTGATACGGTATCACTACAGGTCTCGATTCACAGCAATTTTCCTTGAGAAATTATTGAACACCTAGCTCAAACAAAGCAAATTGGAACCAATTATTTAATTGATTAGCAACATAAACGACTAGTAATACCAAGCATGGGACAAATCAGCAGAATGAATGTAACTGCAACGACGCGCTGCACTAATCTACGCACAAATTCAACAGTTTAGTGAAGAAAACGTCTGTGACTTTGGAAGTCTCCATCATAATGAGTTTGAGATAAAAGTTTCCGTGTTAATGACAGACCATTCTTTGCGTGGCTCTAAAGACACATTAAAATTTATTTGTTTGTAACTGTTTGGATGTAAACTAGAAAAACGAATATCACAGACCATATACTCCAGACCAGATTCTACGCTGCTAACATACAATTGAAAACAATTCCTTTGTGAATAATACACACGTCGGATACAAATGCTAGCTATGTCAGTTACTAGATTCTCCAAAATGATTCATAGCAGTTTTCGGCGCCCGATTGAGGCCCATGGCAAAATTTCTTGCTTGCCCCAGCAAAAACACACCATTTGATATAAAAACTTGACAAGTTGTTTAACAAAAAGCCCTTTCTGAAATTTAAATGTTGTTAATTGGTTGAAAAGTTGGTTTTAACAGCAAAAAAGACATCGTTTAATGGTTTCAGCGTTTTCCGCTGAAAAATATTAGGTTTTGAATTTTTTTTAGATTTTGACCCCAATAGTTCAACGAGTTCAAGCCGTGTGAGGAAGGCAGTTCACGCCCCCTGGCGAAATCCGACACCATTCAGGATTCCAGTTCAGAATTAGGGGGCCCGGTTTATGCCCTATGGCCAATTTTTTTCAGCGAACGGGGAAGCCAGCATTAGCAACTATAAACATTAATTAGCGAACCCACAGTCAACTCTAGTACTCATGATTTACAACCGGGACGACCTTGGAAAATCAATTCATTGCTGGTTTACGGCCTGAAATCCGATAAGTGAAAGCTATGGGACACAAAACACAAGCAGCACAAATGATCGAAAATAAAGTAGGCGCACAACCACAAAATCGTAAAAGGCTTAGATGAAGGCGCAAAGCAATTGGGAAGTACCAAAAATTAAGCCCACGTAACGGTGCAGTTTGGTTGTCGGTGGACCCAAACTGTCTCATTCAAAAATGTTCGTATAGCTAGCTTTAAATTAAAGGACAAAACACCGGTATGGGCAAGGCAATTTCAAGAGTTAAGACGAACTACAACTGCGACAAACACTCAAGCTATGGTGATGCGAAGCGAACACCAGCTCTACAAGAACCTACTGCTGATGTAATAAACACTCAATGAGTACGGTGCAAATTAATTGAATTCCGAGTATATAATGAAAGCGACGAAAGCGATAAATTCTTACAACACATATAGTAGTGAATCTTGATAGTGTCCATTATTGGATTTCACGATGATCCTAGCAACAAAACTTTTGATCCGATTGATTCGCGCGATAGCTCGTTTGAAAGCTTGAAATCTCCACCCGATAGTTGGGTGCGAAGCCCGGTTTCAACATCTTTCCCCGAAAAAGCAAGCCGAAGGGTCAAGGGTTGAGTTCTGAAGGGGCCTATAAAATCATGTCACGCAGGGGTTCCAAGAACGAAATATTAAATTTCTAAGTATTTCAGACTACAGATGAGTGCATAAACCAATTTTAGTAAGATTAGTATTTAGGCTGCCTGTAATAATAGTGCTCAGAGTTCAGACACACAATATAAACCCAATCGATACCATAGTCTTAGTGTGCAAATCAATTCCTTATATTCATAGAGGGGTATTTAACATATTTGAAGTCTGAGTGCAGCAAGTGAAACAAGCGAAGCGAAAAAATCTTAATAGCCTGAATAGTGGAAAAATTATACATTGATCGTTATTGGGTTTTTACTGTGATACGCATAACGCGTTTACAAGCTTAAAATCTCTATTGCCCTAAATTTAGGGGCAAAACCCGGTTCCAACATCTCCCCACTCCCACCCTCAAAAAAGCGGCCCGAATGAGCAATGCTTGTACTCCGAATGGGGATTGAAAATAACGTTATTTATTGTATCTCGACAACTGATGTAAATATCAAAGTGAAATGTAACTCATTTCATAGAACAAATAAATCTCTTAAGGCTATATAATGCTTTGTGACGCACTGACTCAGGATATCGGATCTAGCAAATACCAAAGCTTGAAATCTCTATTTGTACCTGTTGTTGGGCGCGAAACTCAAATCCTACATCTTTTCCCGAAAAAGCGGGTCGAAGGTGCTGGGGTCTAGTCGTCAATGGTCCTGAAAATACTTAATTCAAAGGATCTTCACAACCCGTGTAGATATCTGAGTCAATTTGGTATATAATTTTGTAGAGAGAATAAATCCCTATACGACTGTGTGTAATTTTTTCTTACAGAACTGTCTTAAGGTGTAGGATTTAAGTCGAAATGGGTCTTAAAATCGACCTTCGAAACCCGGAATTAGCGAAAACGATCATATCTGCATAAGATTTTGAACTATGTAGGTGAGATTAGGATCATTTTTAGAGCATTGCATCCTCTACATAGATGCAAATTACGTATATATATCAGCCATTATGTACGGTTGGATCATAATGTGTTTTTAGCCACAAAAATTTTCGATTTTGACCACCACAATTTTCGTTCACCCATTTTCGCAAATTTTCTATATTTGCAAGCCATGTGCTTGACCCCAAGTTATGGGTTAGAGCTGATTGCGCCCCTGAACTCTAGTCTCAGATATTGAGCCTTAGTGTATATATCGTCTGTTGCTATTGTAATTTCGTGACAGGGTTGGTTCAATGAATGCTAAATGGGCCAGAGTGGCCCAAAATAAACAAAACTCCAATAACTGCTCGAGCTATAAGAGTAATATTAAACTTGTGCTGAACAGGAATACTGCAATGATATTGCATGTCGCTACCGGCTTGACACTGTTCAGGACACCAAAACACTGTAATTTTAACCCATAATATCAAATTTTGGCACTTTTTAAATAAACATATCTGTAGAAAGCTATTATTGATTTATAGATATTCGGAGTTGTTAAATACGACGGAATTAATAGTATTTGACTCATATCCGTCCATACATTATGTACGTATTACTTACAACGGAAACTGTAACTTTTTCTTGGCAATAAGTATTCAGAAATTAGCAAATCTCCAAAGTTATCATTATATATGTGTTCATGCTTACAGTGCAAAATAATCCCCAAAATTTAACTTTTTCTTGACAGTACGTATTCAGAAATTAGCAAATCTCCAAAGTTATCCTCTTTTTAGTTATTAAACCAAGAAATATATGTTATGATAAAGAACATAATGAATTGGGAGCATGGTTTTCTTAATTGTTGTATTTTTCGTGAGACTTTCATGCGTTTGCAAGAACTCGGCAATAATTACAGATAGAGTTGCAGCCGGGTCCGGGTATTCCGGGTATTTTTCGAAGAAAAATCCGGGTCCGGGTATTTACGTCCAACAAATTCCGGGTCCGGGTATTCTTCCAAAGAAAATTCCGGGTCCGGGTCCGGGAATTGTAAAAATACCCGGACCAAAGTTCAACAGTGTTGCTGTTGCCATATATACGCATTGAGCAAGGGCGTTGGATCATGTAAAGCGTTGAAATGAAACAGCATTCGTTTCTTGATATTGCGTTTATACCTGATCGCGTTCGTTAGCGTGTAGCAATAATTGCGTTCTTTTGTGCAAAAAGCTAAGGTCAAAAATAAGGTGGTTAGGGCTGGCAATCGACTCCGAATGTTTTGTACCTAAGTACTATATATACGACGTATAGCACGAGAGTAACAACGCATGGTTTAGAAACCGAGACTGAAAAACCTTGTGACAGTTCGTACGTTGTTAACGCCTTGCAAAGATATGTAAACAAGCGAGTATATTTCTATTTTAGAAGCGAGCCTAGGAATTTCAGTATTCTCGCCTCTAGTAGGTGCGCATCTTCTCCATTGTATCGACATTATGGCCCTGGCTATTTTACCCCCTTACAATTTTTATTCTCTCGTCAACTTCTGGGTATTCCGGGTATTTTTGTTTCAAAATTCCGGGTCCGGGTATTTGCCTCCAACAAATTCCGGGTCCGGGTATTTCTTTCCAAAAATTCCGGGTCCGGGTATTTCTTTCCAAAAATTCCGGGTATTTCTTTCCAAAAATTCCGGGTCCGGGTATTTCTTTCCAAAAATTCCGGGTCCGGGTATTTCTTTCCAAAAATTCCGGGTCCGGGTCCGGGTATTAATTTTTAACTTTTGCAACTCTAATTACAGATATACAAGCCAAATATTTACAAGATATTTATAATATATACTTACCTCGAGGAACAACCTGGATTTTCACAATTTGGTCTGACTCGTTGAACAGCGCTTGTACATCAGCAAGTGTGAAACCAGCAACGCTATGTTCATTTACATGTAATAAAACGTAATCTCCCTTTAAATTTTGAACCTAAACGAATATTTTTATGCATAGTCTAGACATTGTTATATATACACTCGAAGGTGGGTCAACCCACGAATGCGCAGCGTAGCCATCGTGTTTTACTTTACAACATCTAAACCATTCGACGTTACGTACAACTTTTTGTGCCAGTATGGATGATATTTGAAAATCAGAAAATCACGAATGGTTACACAAAGGGGACGGGAGGCAGAAGATGCAGCACTGTACAAAATGCAGCAAATTATTGCATCTGACTGAAACCGTAAAAACATACGTGGTTCAATGGGGGTCACAGGAGATACAGCATCATTCCAACAGGTAAATCAACCACAGATACACTCGAATGAATCACTTCATCGTTTTCAGAAACCTCAAAAACCAGAAACCTTTATAATCACAGATGCAACAAACTAGCAATACGCAAGCGAGGATGAAACGGAGCAAGCGTTATTTTATTTCGCTAGAAAGAAAAAATGTCCTTATCGGGCAAGGAAGAAGACACCCCTGTCCACAGCTCGGAAAAATGTTTCTTATGCTGCTGTAAGAGAAGATGATATTTTTTACTGTTCCACTTTTGTGATAGTGGTGAAGGTAAAACGATTACGTTGTCCAGGGTATTGGAAATATGCTTTGAGTTAATTTGTACTTTAGGTGTTTTGAAAAAAAATGAATTTTAACAATGCAGTCGCTGAAATAACCTTCGGCCAACCATAAGTGAAATCTCTGTTGTGCACCTTTTATTGTTTGGAAAAATTGTGCAAATTTTGTTCGTAATAAACGTTTTAATCGTGCATCCAGTCGCTAAAATCACCCCTGGAGTACACTACGAAAGTCAAACCCTGTTGTTTCCCTTTTGTTGTTTTGTTAGATTTTTCCAATGAGTAAATATTTTAAAACGCATTCTCAAAATTGTCCCTGGTCTATTTTAAGAAAATCCATACTGGTTTACAATTTTGTTAATACATTGTTAATATATTGTTATAACATGAATGCTGATGCTAATATTTACTTTTCTGTTATAAAATGGAAAAAGTTTTAGAGCTGACTTTTACAACAGGGTTTAATGCAAGTAATCTAAGATCATTATATCGACAGCCTTATGCCAATCATAACCTTGCGAATACTGATGTCCTGAGTCATGATGAATTACTGTGATGTCCTGAGTCATCGATTCGGCGACTTCGCAGAGATTTAAGAAAACTTTTCATGATTTACGGAAAACACCCTATTTCGTAAAAATTTTTAGCTCGGTTGTCCTCGAACCTGGAGCCACAGAAAGAAGTTGCAGACACTTGATATTCAAAAACTTATCCAGCTAATCAAGTTTTACGATTTTGGAACAATTTTCTGTTGCTGTATCCGTAAAGCTATTAAACCACTATATTGTTCCACGCACCTAACTGACATAACAATTGATAACGTGTATTGTTAAACTGAGTTATCTCTCAAAGTTTTCCTCTACCGTCGAAGACGAAAGGTGACAGGTTGACAGACAGCTTATTACCGTGCCGAACATCACTAATCAGTAAACATAAGACAGAGCACATGTTAATTTGTAACAAATTTTCAAATACGTCTATATACATTATTGAATTTTAATTGTAGTGAGTGAACCGACCGAAGCGAATAATTATTACTACCCGCGACAGCGATGAAATTTGACAATGTCCGTTGTAGAATTTTTAAGCATGATATGCATAACTTAACTTTGCTTGACAGATGAATTCAAGCGATAGCTTATTTGAAAGTTTAAAATATCTATTTCTTCCCTATAGGTAGGCCCGAACCCCGATTCCATTCAAAATCAGACAGGCCAACATCATTCAAAAAATAACCGTGCCAAAGGGGCTCGTGTGGAGTCCAAAGAATCACATTGTTTACTGTAAGCTCGACAACAGGTGTAGGTACCTGAGTCAAATTGCGCTTAATTTGGACTACAAATAAATCTCTATAAGACTATATATAATGCTTCCCTACGTTCTGGCAATA
>JASANE010023659.1:0-17463 GCA_030248225.1 Trileptium ribeirensis
CTTGTTAATAGGCCAATAAATTGTTCCTTTGGGTTAGGCAGCTAGATATCGAAATCAGAAACTGTAGTTGAAACAGACAGCATTTCGATAAATAAATTTGTCTATTTTTTTGTTTAGTAACTAATATTAAAATACAATTTAGCGAGTAGTAACGTTTGGCCTGAACGAATTTTTTGTAGAAAATTCCGAATGAATCCTGGTCATTGAACAAAATCAATTCCGATTATCAGTTCGCCGAAACTTATCCCTTTGTGGTAAGTCGATTCAAATTTTATAGTTGGTTTGTTCCATTCATAGCCGCGCACTACTGGTAAACGGTGTAAAAATTGATTGCAATTAATTGGCCCTGATTGATTGGTCTTGATTTCCCGGTATGATTGGCTGGATTCCAAAGTTGTTTGCAATTTTTCATAACTTTTAAGTTTAAGTATTCATAGTGAAAGTGGCTTTTCGGCCGAGGCGCTTCTGTGCTAGTTAGCGCCACAATATAGCATACAAGACGAAACCAATTCACCAATGGCTCTTTGATATGCAATAAATAAGTTTAGATTATTTTGCTGAGGCTAAGCTTAGATAAAATATTGCTAATTCACATCTGACGTTAATATTTAGAGTGTTTTGCACGGCTGAAATAAAATTTATGTAAATAAATTTTTATTTATTTAATAAAAGACGGAATATGTGACCAAAACATGGAATAATTGAATTGTTTTTATAATGATAGAACTTTAATGTTAATTGTCGTCATGTAAAACAATAATTCTGTGTCATAATGTTTGTAAACATTGAGTAGCATTTTACAAAAATTTTCATAACAATTCAGATAAATTTGCTGTCTCTGGTTGCGATAAAATATTTAGTAAATGAACATGGACTGTATTAAATATAGTAATGAAAGTGATCACGGATTGAAATTTTTACGCTTTGCTCTCTTTTCAGATTTGCGTGCCCAGTCAGGCTGACGAAGATCTCCTGCGAGCTGTTGGGTTGTTCCGAAGCAAAGCCAGAATTCCCGTAAAATATTATTCTCTGCTAGTGAAAATGGTTCAAAACTCCTTTGACTACTAGCGCAATCTTTGTTTTTAATAGAAATAGTTGGCAGCAGATGTAGCCTAGCTCATTGCAAAGTTTAGGCGACCTTTTAAGTTTGTGGCCAAGACAAAATGATGAATTTGTGTAGCACATATCAATATTGTCAAGTCGTGATATTAACATTAACGATTACCATAGTAAGAAAAATTGGCCGCTTTTCGCAGATTGTAAACAATGCGGTTACCGGTAACACAATGGACCGCTACCCCGATACATTTTGTAATAACGGAAATGTCTCCAGAAATTTATTTCTTAACCTTGCTTCTGCTGTTTATGTACGATTCAGTGCAATTAGAGGCAATCGCAACTGCACTATATTTAGCTGTGATTTGGGTATTTATTGCACGGTAATCGAGTAAATAATGAACAATTTTTCTACTAAATACACAGCCGCTGTACAACAACGAAAAATAACAGGTGCTAAAATCTCGTTACGAATATTTCACTACTCTGCCTTATACAGTCACGGTCAAAAGTAAGCGCGGACGTGGACGGACGAAGATGGATGCGATTTCATCTGCTCATATAACGTGGACGGGCGAAATTGCGTGTGGACGCAGACGGACACAACTCCGTCTGGACGTGGATAGACGAAATTTCGTCCGTCTGTGTCCGTTTTTTTGGTCATAATTTTGTTCGTGACTTACATTTAGCTACGCTGGGTAAATTTGTGACTCTGGCTGTATAAATTATCTAAATTGGCAGACAATAATTTCTAAATTTAGTTTGATTTATGAAGTATATTTCGTTTCCGCCTTTATTATTATCAAACATTTTGATATCGTACGTGAAACTGTCAGATTGACAGTTACGGCCAGAGATAAGTGCAAATCAATCACTGAACTTTCGATCGATTTCATTAAGCGAAACTTTGGACTAAACGTGATTTACATCGATTGCGATTAAGCGAATTTTCAATCGATCGCGATTTCAGCTGATTTCCATTTCGATTGCACTAAATTTTCGCTCGGGCTATAAATTCAGCTAAAACAAGTAAAGTAAAATAATCAGCCTAAAACTACATAACGTGAAAAATATTTTTGAAACCTCAAATAATTATTAACTATATTTTGTGGAAAGGTTAGATTTTCATTTCTTTCTAATTTTAGCGTCACACGAGTCTTGAAATGCAGTCACTGCCGGATATAAGTTTAAATTAATCGATCTTAATTCCGGTCGACTTCGATTAAACACAACTTCGATAGATTTCGAGATTAAACAAAATTTGGGTCAATTTTAGTTTTGCTGCGTTTCAATAAATTTCAAATTTGTAAAATTGCTATAATGCATCATTCACAGAGAATTGCGTGCACGAACTGCACACCATAAGCTGTCGCAGCGCCCATGCTTTAAGAAACAATATTGTCGTGGCATTATATTATTGCAAAAATAGCACAATCAATAGCACAAGCTAAAATATCGTTGCTACAATAACATTGGCTTTTATTGCACCCTCAATGGCGGAATAAAAAATATTGCCGCTACAATAATATTGGCTTGTGTTGCACAACCGCAGAATGGTCGAGATATTGCTGCATCAAAAGCAGCTAGTTGGTATTGTAGCAACAATATAATGCTCGTTGAGTTTGATAATGATGTCCCCTCCAGTCTGATATTGGCGCCCCTTTCAGTTTGATATTGGTGCCCCTTCATGTTTGTTATTGGTGTTCCCTCCAGTTTGATATTGGTGCTCGCCTCCGGTTTCATAATGGTGCCCCAAACAGTTCCATATTGGCTCCCCTCCAGTTTGACATTGGTGCCCCCATCTAGTTTGTTTGTGGTGCTCCCCTCAAGTTTGATATTGGTGCCCCTCCAGTTTGATAACGGTGCCCCAAAAAGTTCAATATTGGCCTTCTCCAGTTTGATATTGATGCCACCATCCGGTTTGATAATAGTGCCCTCATCTAGTTTAATATTGTCCCCCTGCAGTTTGATATTGGTGCCCCGTCCAGGTTGACAAGTACATGACTACTCTAGTTGACCCCCTTCTGTAGTTGGCAAGATGTAACTAAATGGCTGTTCGATCGGCAATAAGTATTTACATAAACAGTATAGCCTGTGACGTTATTTAATTAAGTAGTCCAAGAAAATAGCAGTGCGTTTACAATGTACGAAATAGCTAAGCACAATGATTTACAACCAATAATTCTCTTTAAAGGAATATATTTATGACATATTAAATTTTTATTCGGTTAACCCCAGACATGGTTCCGAGTTTTAAAAAAGCTCACGACTCTGAGGGTTAAGGTTCTGCAACGGCCGGCGAGTAAAATTTTGGACTGGCCGACGCATCAATGGCTGGATGATAACCAATGGACGGCTAATGGTCAAGAAGCTTCTCTTTCCACGATACGAAGTTAATTTTCGTAAATACTACTTCAGCATTTGTTCGAACATTTGCTAGGTTTGCTTTTGCACATCTTACAGTGCAACAGATAATGTTCCGAATCCATCCCCTAGGCAGATTACAGCTAGATAAATCTTACGACAGAGATAACGAATAGATTAACAACCGGCAGGTGTGTAACTATGCTCTCGATTATTTGTTAAATCTGGGTAAGCCAAAAACAATTTTTCTGCCACCGAGTCACTCACGCTAAGCTGCTTTTTCTAAGCATCGTTCAACGCTAAGATTGACATCGGTCCAACAAGATATGTTGTGCGTTGCATTCTCCAAATGGGGTGGTGAGTAACCGTGACATTTTACCGAATTACATAATTTAAAGTTCAACCCTCTGCACATTGTCTAAACTTAGTTCAGTTCCTAAAACGGCAATTTTAAACATTTCACTCGACAAATATATTTAACAACAAAGCACTTTTCAAAAAATGTAATTGCATTTATTTATTTAAATGATATCATCATGCTTCCAGTTCTATTTTATGGTTGTTTTGACAATATTTAATATTGTAAACCGCGCACTCTATCTAATGACCTAACCACTCAAATCTAGCAAAGTTTATCTTAACATCTAATATGAGCATATCTGCACATGTTAACAGTTTGCTGACGCACATCGAAAATTGAGAAATCTAACTGTACCGGGATTTTACACATCTGTTACTCTTAACATTAATAAATTCTGCACGATTGGTTCGTGCATTACAATGGACTTCGATTGCACGTGAATCAGTTAAATGTATACAAGTTGGTGAGCTTATCGCTGTTTCTATATGACTCTTTAATTGCAAAAGAATATGCAACGTATGAATGATTGCTTTTAAAATTACTTTGTGGTAACAATTTCTATGAAATAAGGAATGACTGAATTTTCATCCACAGCAGTCGTCTAGAGCAGCGAGAAAACAAATCAGCACATTATGTATTGCCCCCCCCCCCCAATTTTTGAAATAATACTTTACTTAAATGATCCCCGCAGTAAAATTGGACTATTTTTCCCAATGTTCTCCTGTCGCCTCAGAATTTTACGGGGGTTGGTGAGGTTGATGTAAGGTGCCTCAGGGGGATAATCGGATAACCACACATGACTTAGAAGGTGGGCTGCATTCTTCAAATGGGGTGGTGGAGTACTGCTGACATTTTCAGAATTACATAATTTAAAGTTCACCCTTCTGCACATTGTCTAGACTTTAAGTCAACTACAGGAGTGGGTCAACTGGAGTAGTCACGTACTTGTCAACTTGGACGGGGCACCAATATCTAACTGTAGGGGGCTAATATCAAACTAGAAGATATCAAATCAAACCGGATGGTGGCACCAATATCAAACCGGAGGGGCCAATATTGAAGTTTTTGGGGCACCATTATCAAACTGGAGGCGGCACCAATATCAAACGCGAGGGGAGCACCACAAACAAACTAGATGGGGGCACCAATATCAAACTGGAGGGGGTAATATATAACTGCTTGGGGCACCATTATGAAACCGGAGGGGAACCCAAAATCAAATTGGAGGGGACACCAATATCAAACTGAAAGGGGCACCAATATCAGACTGGAGGGGGCATCATTATCAAACTCAACGAGCATTATATTGTTGCTACAATACCAACTAGCTGCTTTTGATGCAGCAATATCTCGACCATTCTGCGGTTGTGCAACACAGGCCAATATTATTGTAGCGTCAATATTTTTTATTCCGCTATTGAGGGTGCAATAAAAGCCATTGTTATTGTAGCAACGATATTTTAGCTTGTGCTATTGATTGTGCTATTTTTGCAATAACATAATGCCACGGCAATATTGTTTCTTAAAGCATGGTCGCTGCGACAGCTTATGGTGTGCAGTTCGTGCACGCACTTCTCTGTGAATGATGCATAATGCCAAAATTAATCTATCCCGCCGCATTACGAATTTTGGTTGCAATTACCACATATTTGTTAAACATACTAAATAAATACAAGAATATGTAATGCCCTGTGTTTATCAATTTTGACGCAATCCAATCAGCGAATACTGTTTCATAAAGTCACTTTTTCGTGACATGAGATGTTATAAGTGTGACCCAGATTATGTTTATTAACCTAGATATTGCCAAAAAATGTGTTTCTAATTCAAGTCGTTGAATCTCCCATCCAATGATCTTTTGAGGCGACACACATGTATACATGATGTTCAGGCCTAATCACTGATTCATAGAAATACAGAACTCACTATAAATAACTGTTCTGAACGAAGATCGAACAAATTCGACCTAGCCGCGAACTAATGTTGATAAATAATTGAACAACTGTCGTACAAACTTAAAAACTATCGGCCATACTTCGAACCAAATTTGAAATTTTTATTACCGAAGAGAAGCATGAACACATGCCGTTTTCTCGGTTAACTCTGTGTCACGATAAGGATACCGAATTTTTAAAAACAATTTATGATCACACCTTATGCGAATCGATAATACCCTGTAGATTTCGTAATTCGCGTAAGTTTTAGTCTATTAGATAATGGCTGATTGCGAATATTTTAGTTTTATATAATCTCTAATGCTTGGAATACACGTGACAGTAATAGTCGTTTAATATAATCAGTTTTGTTCACGAAGTTGCTGCTCAATTTTAGTGTTCGTTATGTATATTTTAGGTTCTGTCTTGGATTCATCCGGAAAGCCAAGCGACAATAACACGATCGTCACAGCCGCTGGTCGGCATGACAGCGCGACGCTCTACCGAAGACGAAAAATATCTTGCCATGATTGTCGACGTCAACGCACATTCGCCGAAACTTTATATTATGGACGCGCGACCCGAAGTTAATGCCAAAGTAAATAAGGTATGAATTAAATAGCTATGTAATGATGGCCACTATAATACTGTCGGAGTCGAATTTTTATTGATATCCTAAATAGGAACGATTTAGCACGCTCGGACCTTAGTGCAAAAATATAAGCTATTGCCGAAGCAGTCATGGCTCGTATTTTTGTGATACAAAACTAGTTTTTCATTAAGGCGGAACAGTACTTAATCCGCACAATATTAACCGTGGCTTTACGAGTGTGCTAGCAACGAGCGACACGAAACAACTTGTAAAATTTCATCATAAAATTTATTTTTCACGAGCAACATGCGAACAACGAGCTTGCAAGTACCGGTCAATATGGGACTAATATTGTATGTTTCTTGTGTCCAATGGCAAAAATTTCGAATACGCTAAATTGGTACTTATTAGAATGTCAGTCAACCTCATCTGGCCTTTCTACAGGACCGAAATTTTACCTGGGAGAAAGAGGGCCCCAGCTCCAACCGGGGGTGCTGAAAATACTAGGGGGATTTCCCGCCAGGTTACCTAGGAGAAAATCGTACCCCCCAGGTCAACTAGGGTTTTATAATTTAATTTTTTTGCGTTTTCATAAACAAGTATATATATCGTTGTTTTTGTTGCATTTTTGTTGTTTAAGTACACTGATATTTCCACAGGCCGTACTTCATATTACGTAGGATTTTGTCATAAATAGTCGAAATATAAGGTGTAGTATTGAGTTTTTTATAGCCGCTTTTGTTAAAACGATCATTTTTGTGTCACCTCAAAATACCTGGGGGAAACTAAAATTGACCTGGGGGATTTCGTAAATCCTGGGGCCTCTCTGTGGAGAGGCCAAATTCATATATATTATAATTATTTTTGCAGGCAAAAGGTGGCGGCTACGAAAGCGAAGAAGCTTATTCGGGAGCCGAGCTTGTATTTCTCGACATTCAAAATATTCACGTTATGCGCGAAAGGTGAGAAAATAGTTTCTTAGTAATTGTAATAATGCTTCTGCATAGCAAAAATGCAAGATTCTCAAGAATGAAACATTATCTTAATCATTCCAATAATCGTTTTAGCCATAGAAATCCGTTATTTTTAATTTTAGTCACACATGGTGAAAAGAATATAGGATAGTGTTCTGAATTGGTGTCGGGGAATTGTCATTCTCTGTTTTACTGCAACTCAAAAAATTATTTTCAGGCGATTCATATGGTTAGGTGGGTAGATAATCTCGCTGGTGGGGGAGGCCAGGGGAGGTTGCCAGAAAATGCTACAATTTTCCCCATGTTGTGCTCATAAGGTATCAATAAATTATGCTTGCCTAAAATTTTCCGGTATACGCCTTAATTGCATGGGAGAGGAGCGCGAAAGTTTGAGGTCGCATGAGTTGATAGATACGGTTTAGTATTAGCCGTCTACCCTCTATTGACACTTATGAATGTATCTGTAAACGTGCAACAATAAGTGTTCTCGTTGCTGCAGACCTAAAAAGACTAATCAAACCGGTTAATCGTATTGAAACCCAGTGTGGACGCAGAGACCATTTTGAAATTATCCTGTTTATCTCAATAATTTATTCCTGAAATTGTTTTTGGTAGTCTGACTGTGAAATGTTTGTACAACCACATGTGCCCAAAATTTTAGTTATGTTTGTTTTATGATATTTTATATATGATGATGCCAAGTTAATAATAGTAATCTCTCGGCAAAATAAGCGTATTTAGGTCACCTATCAAATTTATTGAAACGGAGCGACCGAAGTGAGAAGAGTTTCCACCGCGAGCGCTAGGGAAAAATCGTGAAAACATCTTTTTTCTGTCGCTGTCATTCGTAACTCGTTTTCAGATTAACGGATTTCGACAAGTTTTTTGTTCGATAGCAAAAATGACATGCCCATTAGTTGAGCTCCCACCTCATCTTCCGGATCAAAATGGCCGTAAACAGGTTTTTAAGGGTTCTTTGCCAATGCTTTCGCAGTCCATATCTCGCGATATAGTCTTCATATCGATAAAATGAAGTCCATCTTCAGGGTCAGCTCATTGAGATCTTACAGAGTCTTTTGGACCACTCCCTGGGCCACTGTGGGCCCGAATATGGTACAGGCCCTTTAAAAATATTTTGTATATGTGTATGTGCCAATTTGGTACTAATTCGAAGTTTCTGGTTCTTAAATAAATGTCACAAACCAAAATATATATCCGAATAAGTTTTGAATACTAAACAAACCAATATCAAGGCGTTGTCAAAATGTCTCAATAATCGCATTCATCCGCAACATTACGCATATCTCTACTACTATTATCGACCATGAATCGTTCGATATATTTCTACGCGCATTCGGCATAATAAAATTGTAAATCCCGTAAATCGCATCCGTAAAAGAGTATCGATAATAATAAGGATGAAAACTACACATAAGTGTGATGTCAAAAACAATAACAGAAATAATTATATAACCTATACAACCTTATCTCACCGAAATAGTCACAGAACAGCTTGAAGCATACGTCTTTTCTTTTGTCAGTGCTGAATATACCAGAGTGTGTGATCATACAAGGCCGGTTATCCTAACTAAAATTCTTAAACCGGAACAATCTATCGCCAGATTGTTACGACAGTCCAATTTCATGACCGGTTGTAACAGCTGTAATACGTAGGATACATAAGATAGAATCGCATCATATCACAACATTATGTTTAAATTTTGTAACTTATATGAATACGCCTGACCAGAAATAATCGAAATGTGATGAAATATAAATATAAATCATTTAGAATATTTCGGTGTTGGCCACGCAGTCAACATACTGACTTATAAGGTTGTTTAATCCCGAAGAATTACGCAATTAATATATAACCATGATCAGCACACTTTTTTTGTATCTCAATGATTCACAATAAACAGTATGGTGTATGGTTTGTTTTTAATTATTCATTTTACTTTGAAAACATAAAAAATTATGTTTGTCTAGCCGTAGCTCGATAGAGCTGGAAGAAGAAAACGTATCAAACAATTAACATTGTCAGGATGTAAATCGAAATAAACGTATAGCGTGCTCAATAACAGAAATCGGAGTATCCGTGAAAACTTTGTAAATCCTAGCCGGAAGAAGCAAATATATGGATGAGTAGATCATCCAGACCGGCCAGAACCACCAATGTGGTACCATAATAAATTATCATAAAGTGTCATATATGAAGAGAATAATCTACCGAGGCTAGACCTGAAAATCTAACCGTGAAGCCCGTGATTTCGTTATCAAACAAACCATATTGACAGATGTCCGTCTATGGTGAAATAATAAAAATGAGAATAATAATGAAAATTTTTTGCCAGAAATAAAATGGCCTACCGCGGTTCTAAGTCCAGGTAGACATGAGCTAATAATATATCGACATTATCGTAATGTATCACCCATCAGTGATCATGACAAATATAACTCGCTCTCATTAAATTTTTCATTCACATCAGTATATTGCGTCGTACCGTCATATGAAACAGTATTAATAACCATAATTGGCTCAACTCCAGATTTAGGTTTACGCTGGATACGATGGTTTTGCTATCGTGGCTTCTCCCTAAAGGGGGAGGGGGGCGGCCCCCCTTCGGACCGACTTCCCCCCAGCTCACTCCCCCTTAAATTTCGGCTTCCCCGAGCTCATCCCCCCTTAAATTTTTTCCTGAACAAGAAATTTTTCAATTTTGGCTACCGTTTTGGCTACCTACCGGAAAAGTGTATATAAAATATATAACTATATATTATATACACTTTAATATATATAATTATATATATGTATGTATAAATTGGAAAATCCCCCTTGTCGACCGTTCCCCCAGCTCGTGCTGGGCCCCCCCAGCTCACCCCCCCTTGATTGTGGAGTTTAGGGAGAAGCCAACTATCTAGAGTCCAACTTGACTATATTATACCTTTTCATGGAGATTCAAGGATTTTAACGTCGATTTCTAAAATGTGTTTTTCATTTGTATGATTATGTATTGCGTGTGGGGCATCATGAATGATCTATACGTAGGTATTTCTAAAGGCTGTATAATGATTTGGTTGTCTGTAGTCCAACGGGAATATTTCGCGCCTTTTCATAGTGTTAGGATCAATAAACCCGATTACCCTAAAATAGTATATATGTCTTCTTCAGTAGTTTGGTACATAGCATCAAAAATAATTTATATAGAGGTTTTTCGGTATGCTCATTGCTATGATTTGGCGATCCAGAGTCCAGCGTGCATATTTCATGCGTTTTCATGGGGTTTCATTGGGTTTAGTGTCAATGAATATTTCCAGAATATAGTCTGTCTTCAATAATTATTTGGTTACATATTGCGTGCAGGGCATCAAGAATTGCATGTATATGTTTTTCGGTAGGTTGAATATGATGGTTTGGTTATCTAGCGACCATTACAAATACTTGATCCGTTGTCAGTTGTCTTCGATGGGTTTAGAATCGACGAGGTTTTGGATTTTCAATGGATTCATGGTTCATAGGGTTTTAGGGTGGTATATACATCAGACACAGCCTGTTACAGGTGATTACACAAAATAGCTTTAAAAATAGCTCCGTTTCACCACCTCCCACAGACAGCTCCGTTTTACCATCTCCTGCGAGCTACCAGTTTAAACGGGTAAAAGTGTCTTACAATAATTCTTAGAAATTCTTGTCATGAAAGATTTGTGTATAAATTTTTGCTTTTAATGCTGGTTAGCTTCTAAAAGCTACAGTAATTCTCACCAGATTCTAGTTCAATGTTAATTTGTTATAAAGGTTCTTGCACGATTGAAAACATGTTTAGTAGTAGTTGGTTATTTTGAGGAAGCAGTTTACTGTACCGATCTGTCTGTTGGACGATTCCAGTCCATGCATATCGTACCATTATTAGTATTTGGCTAAACGTTTTTTGTTGTTCTAGCCTTCGTAAACTGAAAGATGTGTGCTTTCCGCGGATTGATGAAAAGAACTGGTTCTCGGCACTCGAGGACACTCAGTGGCTTCATCATATCAAAGTAACGATGGAATTGTTTATGCGCTGCATTTTCAAAAATACGTCAACAGAACATAAATTTTGGTATATGCGTGAGCAGTCGTATACTTCAATAATTTTGCATAATTTTGTGCCTCTCCAGTAACGATATCTTGTATTCTTGAAACATTGTGATGCCCGAGTACAACAATAGCTAATTTCATACACAGTGATATTTATCCAATCTCTCATTGCGTTGATGACTATTGGCATAAAGCTGTTTTTGGAAATTTCAAAGTTTTTCGACTGTTAAACAAAATATCTTCAAATTTCTTTGAGAAATGCTCGAAACTTGCAAATTTTGTAGTTTGACGGTCGTTTGTTCGAAAATCGATAGTCATTTCTGGGAACTGCCATGATAAATTTTTTTCGTAATTTCAGCTTGTGTTATACGGCGCAGTTCGCATTGTTGATAAAATTGAAAATCAGAAGACATCCGTGCTAGTTCATTGTAGCGACGGGTGGGATCGAACTGCTCAAGTTAGTTGCGGCGGGATTATCATATTCACCATACGTAGCGCCATTGCTACTTGTTTGGCAAGTTCTAAAAATACTCTTTACAATAGTATCTCACTGAAAAACCAAGTATTGATTCTAGAATAACTGAGACTGTGTTGTTACTGGCTTCTCCAAGCGATAACCCATCAGAGAAAAATTTGCAAATTTTCGGTCGGACAAGGGTGAACTGGACAGACCAAAATTAAATTAAGCAAGGGGCGAATTTGGGAAGTCGATATACGTGACAACCCTCCCATATTTTCAGATGCTGGTGCTATTATGGTCATTGTTTATGTAGCAAATTGGAAACCTGGTGTTTCAGTTAAAGATTTTTACATAATCGCGTTGCACTAAATATTACGAGCGTTATATGCAGAAAGACTTTCTGACGATATCATGGCTTTTTCAACTCAAGGCCTTCGTGATGATTTGGCTATTTCGAATAGCGTTGCGACTGAGCCCAGAATAATTATCTGTGTTTTTTCGTATTTGACATTACCGACAATCGTTTAGTGGAAACAGAGCATTTTAATGCCATATACAAAAGTGAAAGTCAAAGGTTCAACGTTACCTGACAATTATTGTAATGCAATTAGATCGACGTTTGTGATATAATGCAATAATATTTGTATAGTCCTTCTAATCTTAAAAGTCTTCCGTACATGAGCGCAACACTACGTAGTGTTCTGTTGGATTTTACTTTCATCTAACTTCACGCTAAAAATTTACAGTAAGTGTCAGAAAAGATTCTCAACTTTCGAGCAGCGAGCGAACATTGACTGATGGAACGATTTAATCGATTTTCTCATTCGAACCGGCATAGTCGATTTACCGTGTACATCCCCGAGCGTTTTTTATTTTCAGTCTGGTTCCGAGGATTTTGTTTTTTTACTCCATTTTAGTATCCTTCACGAAAGGAAGGTTATTTTTATCTTAACTTTCGAATTATTTTCTCTGGTTTCTTTTATTTCATAGTAAAATGATAAATGTCAATTCCTCTTTTTTTCGATTAAGTCTCCGGTTCAGGAGTTATATGGTTTGAGTTATGGCACCCTCGTAGTTCATCGACCCAAAATTCGAAAATTTACATCCTTGGCGGCTAAAATGTTTCTCTAGAGGGTTTTGGGGCATGGCAAACTCACTGCCGGCGTTGATTTTTCTCTGCGACCTATTAGTTCCATTGGTACGGGTTATGACGCCCCCATGGTTCATCGACCCAAAATTCCTAATGTTATTGTGACATCCTGGGCGGCTGAAAAGTTTTACTTGGGATGCAAAACTTATTGCCAGTGTTAGTTTTGTTCTAGCTTGTACGGTATTGTCCGGTGTTCACATATACCATCTATCGAGGGCTGATTGGCTGTGCACGCGAAATGCGTAGGGATACCTATGCGAACTACGTTCTGCAATCTCGATAGAGTTACTAGTATTCTGTACTACAATTTTTAATTTTTAGTTAACATCTCTTGCAATGATAATGCTCGATTCGTACTATCGAACGATCGAAGGTTTCGAGGTACTAATTGAAAAAGAATGGTGCTCATTTGGACACAAATTTAGCCATGTAAGTTGTGGTTGAATTGACACGACAACGTGCTTACACATACGCGGGCAAAAGTAAGTGCTTACGCAACCGGGCGCAGACGCATACCATGACAGACACAGTTGCACATGGGCTGGGATTGACGCATTTACATCTGTTTTTGCGAATTTCCTTATATCGATGATTGTAGTTATACGTGTGCTTGGATTTTTTAACTCTAGGGTTTGCTTAAAGCTATTAAGACGTTTAGGACTATTGTCATATGACTAAGTTGCAATACTAAATTAGTTATGCAATAATTGTAGTTTTGTAACAGTTGTTGTTTAACTTATTTTAGTGTTGTAGTCGCTTCTGTACTGTTGGGGACGAAAAATTAGTCACTGTTAGAAATTTAAATAAAGCTATAAACTTATAATGACCGACCACGGAGTTGAAATTTGTTGGACGAGGTAAAAGAACCTTTATTTGTGATGGTGTCAGAACCTATCGATGTTACTGTAGTCTGAACATTGCAACGATACGGCTGTTGGTTTGTGGTATTCGGATCATTGCGAACACCGTATAGTTTGTTATAGATGATTTTGAGGTAAATGAATATGCTGGATTCTTCGTCCAGAAGAAGTTGGCTTCGGTAACTCCGCTAAAAAAAGTAAACGTTCTGGAAAGAACGAGATTTTTCTCAATAATATTGATCAAATCCAAAACACTTTATTAATTTATGTCCGCCACAGAAAATGTTGAACCTTATAAATTTTGCTATTTTAATTAGTAATGGTGTCTACTTTAGAGGTAGAATCAACAAATTAGTCAACAAAAATTATTGAGCATAGTATAGTTATAATAAACTAGGCTGCGAACGATAAACCCATTGGCCTTTATTTGGCACAGTAATCGTTAGAAGTCACTGTCGCATTTTGAACAAAGGAGAATCGAACAAATTTTAAATATCTGTGAACAACTCTTGATTAAAATTCGAAAAGCTGTCGAACAAACTTTATAAAAGGTCGCCAAAACGTTCGAACACATCTGGAATAAAACTCCAACACTCTGAAACAAATTAGAACTTTCTACCCAATTTCGAAACTAACAGGGCTCATTTCTTGATCGTTCATGTTGATGTTCATCCTATTCTTGTACATTATTATTGTTGTTATTTTTAGAGAGTCGGACTGGGGGACGACAAACACTCGGATGCCGAACGATCTCCTGTATTTCTTCAGTTTCTTGACGCCGTTCACCAGCTCGTACGACAGGTGATTACAAGTTGTTTACACATCAAATACTGCCATAATGAATTTTACAGTCGCGTTCAGAAATAAGTGCAAAATAATCGATCGAAATTTCGATCAACTTCTATTTTATCGCAACTAACTAAATTTCAAACTTTTATAATTTCTATTATTCTCGATCAACCGAAATTTCGATCAATTGCCTTAAAACGAAATTTCGTTCGATTGCGATTTCGATCGTTTTCTATTGCACATACTTTTGGCTGCGACTATACTTCTTTAAACTCTAGTACAAGCAACATTAAAAATTAAAATGAATGATTGTGCAAACTTTACGTTGAGTTGTGGTTGGAATTTCATTAAATATACAAAATTATTACTATCACTTTGTCTCTTATTAAAATATTGAAGCATTTCTTCAATTTACAGAATATTACATCATTTTCGCACTGGGTTCATTGAATGTTTTGATTAGCAACCATGTCACGATAGTGATTTTTAGTTGAAGTGCGACGTAAAAGTGAATGTTGTTTATTCATTATCTGATGGGAGAAATTTCTCAATTTGCTCGACTACTTATCAAAATTTGATGGCGACTTTTTCAGTACGCATTCGTGGTGTGAACATGGACAAATTTGTTTTATGTTCGTTCAGCCAAAGCTTAATGTCATTTTATTCTACTCAATTATATTTAGTCGTCTGAAAATAATGTTCCACTCTTTGTATGCACACTAGGATACTGTAGTTTTCGTCGACAGAAATGAGTATCGCATTTTGAGCGAGTCTCGAGCGAGCAGCCATCATTTTTGTAGAGCACTGTAACTGTATAGATAATCTATTTTAAGTAACAGATTACGTTTTTTAAACATTACATAGTTAGTTAAACGAGCTAATCGAACAAAACATTTTTGTGCAAAGAATAATTCTCGTTCTACATACGAAATGTTTCTACATTAGGGTCATTTCACGCTGCGATGTCCTTTTGCCCCAGAAAAAATGACTAATCACTTTTTGGCTCCGATTATCTTCGTTTTTACACCTTATGCCCAAAAAACGTCAAGGGTCCCTAATTTTAGGTCGTTATAGTAAATTTTTAACCGTTTTTATGCTATGGCTTCCCAAATACCACCCCTGCTGCTCAGCAAGGTACCATAAAATGGCCTCTGGTATGCTCTAGATTGCATTTAGCCTCGATTTTGTGATCGTATCTCGTGGAGCCCGTCAGCGCGGTCAAAATGGTGTTATGCGGAACTCCGTATGTCAAAAATTAAGCATTTTATGCCTATTTTCCGGGGGTGCCGGATTTATACCGGTTTTTAAATGGAAACGAAGCGGCCATAAACGGTAGCTATTTATATCGATAGTTTAGCCTGGGGGAAGTGTTATGCAAAAACAATTCACAACATACCCTTTACCAGATATGTCAGAATGCTTGAAGTAGCTGGTGGTCGGGGGGGGGGCAAAAATGTGAGATGGCCAATTCGACCGTGTTTAACCAGCATAGTTAACTTGAAAACGGTATGTAAGATATTCTATACCACAATTTCCACTATGTGGGGTACAAAATGGCAGCCCATATCAACTGCCAGTGTACATGCCTGCGACCATGGTCGGGGGGGGGGGGTAAATTTAGAATTTTTTCAAAAAATAATTTTGCGAGATATGTCGTTGAAATGTATTGCCACAATGTATTATGAACCAAAAGCGTGAAATTTCCTCGAAATAACATCATATGTTCGATTTTTCCACATTTTGGTGGTGGTCGGGGGTGGGTAAAAGCCTGAGATCAACAGTGCGGGCGCGAGATAGAGCTCAGGTCGTTTCACCATTCGCTTCGTGATTGGAAAGAACCATAACAGACAAATTAATTGACTTCTACTGACTCCACCGTACCCCTAACTAGCAACGGTCGGGGGGGGGGGTAATCAAATGTGCTAAAATCGACCTTTGTACCCATCGCTGGGGTAAGTAACAGCAAGCACCCGGGTTAATATTTTTTCAAAAGTCCCCAAGGGACAGGTATGATATATGAACAACGTTTACGTACCATGCATAAGTAACGAGCAATGACCAAAAAAAGAATTTGGTTGGGGGGATTAAACTGGGGTTCATGCCATATCGACAGCTGTCACTCTCCATGGTTGGAGTAGATTTGAAAATCGTGCAATTAAAAATGTTGTGTAGACCTGACTAATCCTGCATAGAAAAGAATTTGGGCCATAACTTCGAACACGGAGCCACGACACTACCCGGAAAAAGAGGTCGTAAAATTAGTCATTACGATTTTTGTCAATTTGGGACTTATGTGGATGTCTAGCCTCTTACGGCGTGCGTGAAGCCGAAAATTTTTTTTGTTTGAACTACCTAACTAATGACGCTTCCTAGCGTAAATGACATTTTGCCAGTTCTCTGCACGTTTATGCGCTACTGGCCAAAATATCCAGTTTTACCCCCCCCCCGACCAAAAGGACATCGTAGCGTGAAATGACCCAATAAATGATGGAATACTGACACAGAATTTTCGTAGCAGAAGCAGATCTGTAATGACAGGATTGTAATATGTAGCGAAATGGCCTTTAAAGTGTGCTAATTTATAACCGAGTTCCTTGTTTTGATTTTAGATATGACAACATCAGATTGTTATAATTAATTTATTTTACAATAAGGTCTTATCTGCTTACGAAACAATGTAGGAGCTTAGGTACGCGCTGCAAGTAATATTTATAGTTTAGGTTAGGTAGGTACATGCCATCTACATAGTCAGGGGTTGTGGCATAAAGTGTGGACAATTAACTCAGCACATGACTGAAGTGCTCACATATTAGCAATACGAAACTGAAAGTCAAGAAGAATACTAACA